>RQTK01001007.1:60791-83246 GCA_003991915.1 Elysia chlorotica | reverse complement strand
CTCTCTCTATCCCCCTCTCCCTCTGTGGGTTTAGCGTCACGCAGGTTTCACAGAAGAGCCTTATACTGCGACAGGCGGCCAGCACAGAGGATTTCTACACATACTTTCTTTGGTCACAAGGCATGCTCAATTTCACAAGTCTATTACCGAGTAGATGTTTATGCCGATCTTTATACAACACATTTTTTTGTAAGTATAACCAGTAGACTCTAAAATATCGTATTATATTAAGAGAAAAAAACGATTTCACTAAGTAAGACTATTTTCCTTCCTGCTTCGCAAATTTTAAAGTTCAATAAGTGTAAGGAGGTTAAGATTATTATTTTGTTTGGGCGCATTTGTGTAGGCGTCGTTTTAAGGCAGTACTATCTTTTTTTTAAAGATAGTAGGTGCATTTTTTCTACGCTTTTGAGCATTGAAAACTAAATGTGTAGCTTGTCTCAAACACATTGGGACAATTTCAATTCAACAAGCACTTGATAACCATACGAAATGTTGAGGTTTAGCCGTCGTGATATGACTCACATCCATCGCATTTAAAATTAAATACCATTATCTTCTACGTGCGACGCCTGGAAAATACAACTTTGAACCGGATGTATGAGGGCAGACATTTTCAGCCTGACATAGACCTGTCTTTATCTGGCCCAGACTGTTGAAACACTCCCAGGTCTGTCGCTGTGTTGACAGGCCCGCGACACTTCATGCCAGATCGCCAGGCCCTGGTCTTAAGTGCGGGACATGCTGGAGTGCACGTCGGTCTTCCTGACATGCGCAGCTCACGTGTGGCACGACTGCGTCAGAACCTGTGTGTGTGTGTGTGTGTGTGTTTTATCATAATGTTAAACTACTCCCACACAATCAAGTCACAAAAACAAAACAAAAACCCCAAACAAACAAAACAAATAAACCCAAATCTTAAAGGAAGCTTACACAACAACAACAACAACAACAACAACAACAACAACAACAACAACAACAACAACAACAGCAACAATGTGGGTGGGGTGTGGTGGGAGAAGACTGGCGAAAGCGGTTCCAACATCGGACCTTTCGTGGAAACCGGGGAGCGTTCAACTAGAAGAGAGCTCAAAAGCTCAACTTTACCCAATGATCACCCACAACAAGCAGAAAATTAAAACTCAAAAGCATCAACTTCAGTCAATCGTCACCCACATCAAGCAGAAAGTCAAGAACTTAAATCACAACTTTACCCAATTATCACCCACAACAAGCAGAAAGTTAACAATTAAAAGCCCAACTTTACCCAATTATCACCCACAACAAGCAGAAAGTTAACACTCAAAAGCCCAACTTTACCCAATCGTCACCTACAACAATTAGAAAGTCACGATTTAAAAACCCAACTTTACCCAATTGTCACCCACAACAAGAAGAAAGTTAACACTCAAAAGCCCAACTTTACCCAATTGTCACCTACGGGAGACATACAAATATTATTTAAAAACTCCGGGAAGGCTTGCTGTCCGAGCGAATGTCTCAAAACTGCGCCACATCTTTAGTTTGTAGCGAAAGGAATCGCAGTTTCAATACTTTTGATCATGTCCTGTTTTTAAAATGACAAGATTTTTTTACATGCCATAAAATATAAAGCAACTTTCGCTTTTCTACAATCAAATGCCAACACATCTCTAATAATTGAGCTTTTTGTCCAAGAAAATGTCGGATATCACTATACACAATCATTAATTTAAAGACTTTTTCTTGTTCTTTGGTAGTTAACCCAAGTTTCATGTACAGAAACATAAAACGTTATGACATCACAAAATGCAAGGAAAAATAATAAAGAAGTCCATTACATTGTATTTTGAAGCAAGTGCGACGTCGCTGTTACAGGCACATTGCAACAACAATAAACAAGTCCAAAGATCGTGTAAGATCCATCTATTCCGATTGTTTTAAATAAGCCTTAAGAATGTCGTTCTACTAGTGTTAAATCGAAGTTTCGAGAGACAGACGATGACGAGCTGTGATGATCAAAAATCATTGAAAGCTCCTCCTCCTCCTTCTCCTCCTCCCCCTACTACTACTATTACTACTGTTACTACAACAATAACTACTACTACTACTACTACTACTACTACTACTACTACTACTACTACTACTACTACTACTACTACTACTACTACTACTACTACTACTACTACTACTACTACTACTACTACTACTACTACTACTACTACTACTACTACTACTACTACTACTACTACTACTACTACTACTACTACTACTACTACTATGATACAGAGAAGCAGGCCAACAACTATAGAGGCTTTAACAGACGGAGCTAGACCTAGGGACCAAATAATGATGCGAGCGACTGAGGGAATAAGGTGAAAATAGGTTAGAAAGGGACAGCCACAAACCTAGGTCTAGCTTAGACCAACAGATAAGACAAGTAGACAAAGACACATTTTTAGACAAATGACATGGACGGGGATCGAACCCGCACCTTCTACTCGGCACCCATCGCCTTGCCAAGGCGAAGACCAGTGTGCTTAACCACTCTGCCATCGGCTTTCACAAAAATGAAAGCTCCTTTTAGAGGGCTTTACACACGGCTTGCCTTGACTGAGAAATCGTACTTTGCTGAGTAAGACCTGTCCAAGTTTTTATTACAGAACGTGAACAAACTAGTTTCTCTATAGGATCCCGAAGTATTCATGTTAGCCAGAATAAATAATAGAATTATGATACAGAGAAGCAGGCCAACAACTATAGAGGCTTTAACAGACGGAGCTAGACCTAGGGACCAAATAATGATGCGAGCGACTGAGGGAATACAAGGCGATGGGTGCCGCCGAGTAGAAGGTGCGGGTTCGATCCCCGTCCATGTCATTTGTCTAAAAATGTGTCTTTGTCTACTTGTCTTATCTGTTGGTCTAAGCTAGACCTAGGTTTGTGGCTGTCCCTTTCTAACCTATTTTCACCTTATTCCCTCAGTCGCTCGCATCATTATTTGGTCCCTAGGTCTAGCTCCGTCTGTTAAAGCCTCTATAGTTGTTGGCCTGCTTCTCTGTATCATAATTCTATTATTTATTCTGGCTAACATGAATACTTCGGGATCCTATAGAGAAACTAGTTTGTTCACGTTCTGTAATAAAAACTTGGACAGGTCTTACTCAGCAAAGTACGATTTCTCAGTCAAGGCAAGCCGTGTGTAAAACCCTCTAAAAGGAGCTTTCATTTTTGTGAAAGCCGATGGCAGAGTGGTTAAGCACACTGGTCTTCGCCTTGGCAAGGCGATGGGTGCCGAGTAGAAGGTGCGGGTTCGATCCCCGTCCATGTCATTTGTCTAAAAATGTGTCTTTGTCTACTTGTCTTATCTGTTGGTCTAAGCTAGACCTAGGTTTGTGGCTGTCCCATTCTAACCTATTTTCACCTTATTCCCTCAGTCGCTCGCATCATTATTTGGTCCCTAGGTCTAGCTCCGTCTGTTAAAGCCTCTATAGTTGTTGGCCTGCTTCTCTGTATCATAATTCTATTATTTATTCTGGCTAACATGAATACTTCGGGATCCTATAGAGAAACTAGTTTGTTTACGTTCTGTAATAAAAACTTGGACAGGTCTTACTCAGCAAAGTACGATTTCTCAGTCAAGGCAAGCCGTGTGTAAAACCCTCTAAAAGGAGCTTTCATTTTTGTGAAAGCCGATGGCAGAGTGGTTAAGCACACTGGTCTTCGCCTTGGCAAGGCGATGGGTGCCGAGTAGAAGGTGCGGGTTCGATCCCCGTCCATGTCATTTGTCTAAAAATGTGTCTTTGTCTACTTGTCTTATCTGTTGGTCTAAGCTAGACCTAGGTTTGTGGCTGTCCCTTTCTAACCTATTTTCACCTTATTCCCTCAGTCGCTCGCATCATTATTTGGTCCCTAGGTCTAGCTCCGTCTGTTAAAGCCTCTATAGTTGTTGGCCTGCTTCTCTGTATCATAATTCTATTATTTATTCTGGCTAACATGAATACTTCGGGATCCTATAGAGAAACTAGTTTGTTCACGTTCTGTAATAAAAACTTGGACAGGTCTAACTCAGCAAAGTACGATTTCTCAGTCAAGGCAAGCCGTGTGTAAAACCCTCTAAAAGGAGCTTTCATTTTTGTGAAAGCCGATGGCAGAGTGGTTAAGCACACTGGTCTTCGCCTTGGCAAGGCGATGGGTGCCGAGTAGAAGGTGCGGGTTCGATCCCCGTCCATGTCATTTGTCTAAAAATGTGTCTTTGTCTACTTGTCTTATCTGTTGGTCTAAGCTAGACCTAGGTTTGTGGCTGTCCCTTTCTATACTACTACTACTACTACTACTACTACTACTACTACTACTACTACTACTACTACTACTACTACTACTACTACTACTACTAGATACAGACAGGCCAACAACTATAGAGGCTTTAACAGACGAGCTAGACCTAGGGACCAAATAATAATGCTAGCGACTGAGGCAGTAGTGAGTAAGGTGAAAATAGGTTAGAAGGGACAGCCACAAGCCTAGGTCTAGCTGAGACCAACAGATAAGACAAATAGACAAAGACACATTTTTAGACTGATGACATGGACGGGGATCGAACCCGCACCTTCTACTCGGCACCCATCGCCTTGCTAAGGCGAAGACCAGTGTGCTTAACCACTCTGCCATCGGCTTTCACAAAAATGAAAGCTCCTGTCAGAGGACTTTACACACGGCTTGCCTTGACTGAGAAATTGTACTTCGCTGAGTTCGACCTGTCCAAGTTTAAATTACAGAACGTAAACAACTACTACTACTACATATCCTAGATGGTACAGATTCAATATAAATATATTCTAAGACCACTTCTAAAATTCTATGTATAGGGGCCTGTAGACACAATCTAGATTTAGAGCTAGCTGCTATATCTTTACTCTAGATTTCTAGTTATAATTAGATCTTGTGATAACTGCCTTAGAGGCTGCGTTTATAATTTGTACACTGTTGACAGAACTGTTTATTGGTAGTGGTACACGGGTACCAGTAGAGAACTGTTTAGGCCTATTCGTAGATGGTTCTTTATAACAATTACAAAAAAGACATTTATAAATTAAAACTAGGGGCAGAATAAAAAAAAAGTTATTTTAACTATAAAAATATGTCCCCTCTCGTAGAGTTTACTGACTTAGTGTGTAAAACTGTAGTTCACAATTATGTATACCTGCAGGAGCTTGTTCACACTCAAACAAAATACGTTCACATACAAGAGTGGAAAGCAAACTGCTAGAAATTGGCATCATGGTCTATTAAAATGTATGTAAGAATTATTTTTATATCTTTTAGAATGAAAGAAAGTTTAAGTGACATCATACATTGATTGTTCTTACATTTTTAAGGAAGATTTTACGTTCATTAAACGAGATTTTTTTTGTTTTGTTTTGTTTTGAACAGCATCTATTGTACATACATGTGCATATTGTGAAGAAGAAATGAATTCAAGTGGCAAGCGAAAATCTATGAGCCCAGATGAAGAGAGTCGTGAATCTAATGAGGAGGAATCCCCCCTTCTGGTAATACTTTTGCATCGTTACTAAAATTGGAATCATTTCGTTTCCTGGAGTCATTTTCTTTGTAGATTACATATTGTATAATATTAGATTAAATGTTTTTCTCTTAAGTTTCTGACACTTTGATTATCAGACTAATTCATGTTTTTTTTACTTGTTTTTTTTTTTTCAATAGAGACTGCTGTGGATCGCTTATAAAAACATTGCTAAAGTTAAATTATATGTGTTTCGAGGACAATGGTTTTTTTACCAGGGGTACATGATATTTCTGAAAAATACTTTCATCACAATTGTCTAACTTTCATGAGACAAATTTAATAATATTCACCTTTAAAATTTTTAATTTAAGAACACTCAGTGATATACATACAATTAACAATTTTTGTTGTCATTGTTTTTAAGCTCATTCTTTTTTATTTTTTGTCTTGATGTGTTGTTATCAGACTTCACAAATACCTGCCTCTGACGATGAAAGCGGAGCTAGTGAGGAATCAGAAGATGAGGGCTCAGGGAGTGATGAGAGCAGCAGTCAAGACGAGGATGATGTAGGAGAGGACACCAGTGATGATAGTGATAGTGATGATGAATCGGACAATGATGCAGGTTATGACACTGCAAGTGTTGAGAAAGACAAGAGTGCAGCTGACCCAGGCACTACAGAATCCTCCGTGAATGGCAAGGATGAGTACGAGTATGACTCGTCGGATGAGGAGGTGTGGTCAAAATTGATGAAATTGAATGAAAACTCCAAGGCCTAGTTTGTCATGATGTTTTTTTCATTCTGTGGGAGAGCAAACCTTTTTAGAGTCTTTTTTTTTTTCAAGTTCCCAATGGAATCCACTTATTTGATCAATGATGAGTTCCAAAACTTAGGGCTGACCATTTAAATGTGGTGCCACTTATAACTGACACAAACCGGCTTTGGGGGGAAGGGGGGGGGGGTAATTTGAAATTGTAGCATATTGTACCACTTAACTATCTTTTTATCCTTTAGATTTAATTTGTCATAACATCTGGAAATCAGCCCACACTTGAAAGTATTTAAAGGTTGAATTTTACAGAATATTTGTTACATATTTTTCTTTATTGTGGATTTTTTAAAACTGTTCTTAATCTCAGACATAAAACTATTCATAGTATTACTTTTTCATTCATATGAGTTTGATCGATAAACTTGCTTGCTTCTGCTTTAAAATTATGCCTTCACAAATATCCCTTTATGTAAATTGCACTGCAGGATGTCAGGAACACTATTGGCAACATTCCGGTGAACTGGTATGACGACTATGATCACATTGGGTACGATGTTGAAGGCAATAAGCTCATAAAACCCAAACAGGGTGATGCTTTAGATGAATTTCTGGAAAAGGTTGATGATCCAAACTACTGGTAAGTAGGATACTTCGAAAAACAAAAATCTTGTAATGTTGCTGTTTTTGTTTATCTATACAATACTTGGTACCATTAAATCATAGTGATTTCTTACATGATTGATTTTGATTGTCCTCTGAACTTTGAAAGTGTACTTTTCTTTTGATAACCACTGTATATTTTTAGGGAGGAAGGCTTGCAACATGTTATAAGTCTCTACTATTTGCAACTACTAATCAGCTGTGACAGCTAATCTAAATAGACATAATCAAATAGGTCATTGTCATTTCTTATTTGCTATTCTGATAGTTATCAATTACTGAATGCACTGCTTATGAGGGACCTTGTTTTTTTTTTTTTTTTTTTTATCAATACCTTCCACTTTTAGCCACTTGTTCAATAGCACTGTGGTAGTAAATATCTCCAACAATTCTGTCAGTTAACCTATCTAACAAAATAGGCAAGAAAATGGACATCCGCGCTATTGGGTCTTCAAATAATGTTCTGGGTATTTTTTGGTTCATAAGTGTGTCTTGTCTTCATAATTACATATATTTTAACTCCTCTTGTGATTATTGAGATAGACACAAAGATCAGTATTGAAATGAAAACCAGTTAGTGAAATACAGGTTGACACAAAGATCAGTATTGAAATGAAAACCAGTTAGTAAAATACAGGTTTCGATAGCCACACACAAATTTTTTCAGACAAAGATCTCACTTTTTGCATCCTCTCAATTTTCAGGCGTACTGTGAGGAACAAGTTCACTGGTCAGAAAGTAATTCTGAGTGAAGAAGATTTGAAGCAAATTCAAAGAATTCAGTCATCAACTCACCCTGGCGGATCTGATGACCTATATGCTGTGAGTTGAGAGACTTATTTCAGGTCTTTTTTATTGGTTCACCTCTCATCCATCTCTTTTGCTGCAAAAATGTTTAGATTTTAAACTTAGATGAATGCATGTCAAAAATACATTTGCAATATCAATATGATGGATTCAGTTGCTTTAGGTAGTTGATATATTTGCATGGTAGATGAAAACAATATATTATCAGTCTAATATGAAAATATCTCATCTTTTTGATTTTGTGGATATCACTAAGTCACAAGATTATAAAGATGACCAGATGAATTTGTTCATAAAGGTAGAAAAAGACTGGGGTGTTTTTAAAAAAAATTGGAATAGTAGATCTAAAAGCTGTGTTGTGCCAAGAAATTCCATTGTTTCCATTTCTGCAGAGTTGTGGAATCCTCTAGATGCTTTGGGGTTGTTTTGTTAAGAAAGTCAAAGCTTTGCAGTATTTTTAGATTTTAAGTATACCTTTAAATGAAGAACTATTTCCATGTCAGGCTGACTTTCAATAGAACATTACAATACACTGTAGCACATGAAATGCTTTGTTTCACAATATTAATTTTTTTCTCCCCTCTATTCAATCTTAGCCTTGGGTGGACTTTTTTTCCAATGAAGTAATGGAGATGCCCGTGACTGGACGTCCACCTGACAAGCGGAGCTTTATACCCTCCAAGTGGGAGAAACAGAGGGTAGGCAAGACTGGCTAAAAAAACATGATCCATTTACCATAGCCTGATTCAGTATTATAAGCCTGTTTCATCGGCGCATGATTTTGTTTAAAATTTCAACAGATGTGTGGTTTAAAATAATACTGAAAAAGTTTGTTTCGAGCCATAACATATGGGTTGGTAGTGAGTGAGTTACAATTTTAATACAGAATTGGAGACTTTCTAATAATATGAGAATTCTTTTGAACAGCCATGTATATTGATATTATTTTATTGTTTTTTCACTCCTCTCAATCTTAACATATCCATATTGTTGTTGTTTTTTTTTAAAGGTATGTGTACTTAAAAAAATGCAATTCTATCCAAAGGTTGGTCAAATGGTGCATGCTCTAAAAATGGGCTGGATGAAACCACGGGGAGAGATCCGCAAGGCAAAGCTCAGTCACGATCCTAATGCACCTTCCTTGGACTTGTGGAAAGATGATACAGAGGTAAAAGGAGTTATTGGATTTTTCTCATGTTGGAGTTATTTATACTTTTTGGTAATCTTTGATGAAAATTACTGGTTTCTTGATTTGAACATCAATGTCAGAAGCTATGAATCAAGCAGTGAATCAAAAATTTAAAAAAAAAGTGAACCTAATGGTCTGTGTTAACATTTTCAATGAGTTGAACAAATATCAAATGTCATCAAGTTCCGAAAGTGTTTATTTGGTACTGATTTTTCACCATGAACGATCCAAAAAATATTTGTTGTCCTTCCAAATAAAAACACATTTTTATCATCAAAATTTGTGGGGCAGAGGCTTAGAATAATCACTGTTTTCCTAGAAGTTTCCGCCATGAAATTGTACTTGTTGCTTTGTATACCTAGTCTGACATCACCAAGCGATACAGAATGCACATCCCGGCTCCAAAGGAGCCTCTACCAGGCCATGCTGAGTCCTACAACCCACCAGAGGAATATCTGTTTGATGAAGAAGAGGTATTTATGAGTGAACATAATGTGAATCTTCGAGAAAATATTTCTTTCATGCCAATTTGAGTATGCATGAAAAGAGTTGTTAAAATGTTGTATTCTAAAACCAATATAATCTTTAACCATATTAAATTTGTTTGTCTTCAAACAAATATTGATAAAACTCATGTGAAATTAATGTTTATAAATCAAAATAGTTGTGAATTTTCAAATGTAATTTTTTACTTTAATTTTTGTGAAATACTGTACACTATAGCTGTGCTCGTTGATGTACTATGCAGAAGTCTTCATATTCATTTTAGTATGAGTTAAAATGTTTTGTGGTTTGTAACATCATACTTTTCCAGATCTGTCTCAGTGAATGTTTTTTTCCTACAGATGTGAAATGAAGTTTAATGTTACTACAGAAAATGCAGTATGTAGATTATTAAGAACTGTTAGGAAAGTAATGGCAACCTACCTCACAAGTACAATCAGGACCCTAACTCTTGGATCCACAACACTCTGTCAGAGAGCCTGGGACCAAATTTGCTTTTACTTTATCGAACAGCCAATCTGATAATCAAGCAATGCTCATATGTATGTTCACACTCAAGAAATCAAAGTCACCGATCATTAAGAAGCAATAAATCTATTTTTGTCTTTCTTAGGAGGCCAAGTGGGATGGTCAGGAGCCGGAGGAAAGGAGGATGGACTTTAAGCCTGCAAAGTTCTCTTCCTACAGAGCTGTGCCTAAGTTTGAGAAATTCATCAATGAGCGCTTCCACAGACTGCTGGATCTGTACATGGCAGCAAGACAACGGAAGATGAAGGTTTGAGTTACTTGATGTTAAAATCTTCAATAAATAATGCTAATAATAATAATGACAATGATAGTAGTAGTAATGAAAAAAATATTAGTGATAATAATAATTATAAGATAAATAATAATAATAATATAGCAACTTATGTCTAGCACGCTACCCAGGATTTATAATACCTTCCTCAATGTGTTTTACAATTTTAAAACTTATGATGCATAAACATAAAATTGTAATGAACATGTACATGTATAGCTAAAATGTATAGATGAGACTGACATTGTCATTTCTAAAAGTCACTTAATTGAGATAATTTTCATAACTATTACTATATTTTAGGTTTTGAAAGAGTTACCTGTCGTTTTCTTTCGCTTTCAATCTTGAGATTTATGGCTCAGCCGAAAGACATGTAATGGCTGGAAAATGGTTTATTAACTCAAAAGACTTAATCACACCAAACAATCATGTAACCGTTTTTGTGTGTTTTTTTTTTTTTCAAGATCTACAAAATTGATGGGAAAATAGATCAAATTAGAATGTTAATAATAATAATAATAATAATAATAATAATAATAATAATAATAATAATAATAATAATAATATAGGGGACTACCTAGGTTTTATAATACCTGTCTCAAAGTGGTTTACAATTTAAAAACTAATG
The DNA here is from genome assembly GCA_003991915.1 of Elysia chlorotica. NCBI lineage: Eukaryota > Metazoa > Mollusca > Gastropoda > Plakobranchidae > Elysia > Elysia chlorotica. The sequence goes on along the minus strand of RQTK01001007.1, from coordinate 72,379 downwards.
ATGCATAAAACATAAAATTGTAATGAACATGTACATAGATGAAACTGACATTTTCATTTCTGAAAGTCACTGAATTTAGTGCAGTGATAGTAAATTGCGAAAGAAAACAAAAAAGAACATATAACTTATTACAACAGTATTTTTGGTTTTAAAAGAGTTACCCATCATTTTTTTTTACCTTCGATTTTGATATATATGGCTCTACAAAATTACATGTTATGGCTGAGAAATGGTTTGTTAATTCAAGAGGCTTGTTCACACCAAATAATCATCTAACTGTTCTTTTTTTTCCAAGATCTATAAAGTTGTTGAAAAAATAGATCAAATTAGAATGTGGTCTTTACTTAAGGTTAAAGTAAAAATTGTAAAATGCTTTTATTTTCTAAATGAAAATTGTCTTAAATAAAAGGAGTTTGAAAGTCTTTAATGTAAATCTTGACAGTGTTTTTTTTTTTTATTTGATGGTTTTTCGCAGATGAATGTGAATCCTGAGGATCTTATTCCAAAACGACCAGACAAAAAAGATTTACAGCCATACCCAACCCGAGAAGGCATGGTAAGGACAGTGTAACGGACCAAGCTTTTATGTTAAATTACATAATTGCACTGTAGTATTTATGTGATGTTTCTTTTTCTTTCTTTTGTTTTAAAAAAAATAATTTATTTGAGGATTGTTTTTCTTACAATGTTGTGCACGAAAGCGTTTTACCCTATGATGTTATGATATTTACATTTCTCTTTCAACACAGATATACAAAGGACATAAGGACATGGTCAGAACAATTTCACCCGATCCCACTGGTCAATGGCTTGCATCAGGTCAGGAAAAACATTCCACGTTTGTGAGAAATGTGAATGAAATATTTAGAGATAAAGCCAATGGATCTTTGTACCAAAACCTTTTTGTGGGATTATTTTTCTTCTGATGGAATTTAAGACGTTATTATCATCCTGTTACAAAAAATAAATGGTATGATATGCTGAAATTTATTAAAACTTTTTTTTTCTTTTTTTATTCTTTTTATATTTATTCTTATTTTACCATTCTAATGATGTTAAAGAATTTTAAACTAAAAACCTATGGTACTGTTCTCAGGGTTTGTCAAAACACCTGATACTAAGTGATGGAAAAATATTGCAGAAACTTTATTGACAAATTTTCAGTTTTAAATATTACTTTGTCGATTATGAAATAAGATACCATTTTCAAGGTGATTTGCACATACAGAAAATTGTATGAATAATTGAGTTCTAAAAAATCTGTTTATGGCAATCATTGGCTTTAGGGTCAGATGATGCGACTGTGAAGGTCTGGGAAATCGCTACAAGCAGGTGCATGAAGACCATACCCATGGTTGGCAAGGTGACTTGTGTGGTTTGGAGCCCAAACCCTGCAGTAAACTTGCTGGCTGCCACTGTGTGAGTATTAGCCTTTATTACCACCAAATCGTATTGTTTTCTTGTAACAGCTGTCTTTTTCCATTTGTCTTGGCTACATAAATCTGGAGGCGTTTAGTGTTCATTTACAGTATCTGTACAGCTGATATCTGTAGTAAGTATACACTTTTGAATTTATATTCTAGTCCAAGAACTTTTTTTTTTTAATTTTATTTTGGAACTATATGACGGAGAAAAGGTTTTTTTTTTTCCTAGAATAATTTCCAACCATATTTAGTATGAAAATAATGGAGTGATATGAGAGGTTAAAAAAAAAAAGCCTTAATTTTTAAATTCTTTCAAACAATGCACTATTTGTTTTTGTTTTGTTTTTTGTTACTGCTTTACAAATTTTCAAATCACCTTTTGTTGAATATTATTCAGTTTTCTATAAAGTAACCAATCATTGCATCTTTACAGAGAATCAGATGTCATCCTGATAAATCCTAATGTGGGTGACAAACTTGTATGTTCCAACACAGACAGCACACTAGAAAGTTATGTAGAGAGTGCTACCACCTCAGGTTAGTTGAACTATCTCGTAAAGAGAACGAAATGGGTTTCAATGTTTAGTGGTTTTTATTTGAATACATGTATAAATTATTTCGAACAAGAAATTTGCGAGGGTATCTTTTATTAAAACACCAAGTTTAGGAAAAAATGGAATGGCTAATGAATGTTCAACAGGGCTAACAATTTATATGAAAATGAAGAAAACAGAGTTTATTAAAAAAAAAAAGCCCAGTTGAAGTATTTAATGCACTGATTACAAACCCAACTACCAATTTGCGGTAGATCGTCTATTATTTTTATTCTGTAAATCTTGGAGTTCTTTTCCGGTATAATTTACTTGTATTAAATCTAGCTGTTAGGATCCGTGGTGATACTGGTTCCCATGCAATAAATGCTCCCACTGTATCTGGTGCTATGATCATCCCCACTCCATGCTCATGTACATGTCCATCTTCATGGCCTGAGTATATCATGGTCTCTCCACCTACCAATGTTCTCCTGTCAGCACCAGTCCATCTTGTCTCACACAGTCCCAGGATCTTCATACTGTACTCTTTCATTTCTTTACTTACCTGGGCTATTCTGCCCGTTTCGTAAAGGGTTCGGATATTCCAGGTCCCAATACGAGTTTTGGTTTTGGTCATTAGGAGCACTGTCTGCAATCTAGCTTCCCAAAGGCTTTCACTAGCCTGTGTCATGGACTCTTCTGAAGAAGAAGTGTCTCCCTCAGCCAAATAGATAATATTTTTTGTTGCTTTGGTTTCTGTTACAAGATAGTTTTTACAGGACTGGGGTCTAAACCCAGTGCCCAACCTTCTTCCTTTACCCTGGCTTAGGACAGGCAAGTCACACAGCTTGGCTATGTTCCCTGGCGGAGTTTTATTTGAATACATGTATAAATTATTTTGAACAAGGAATTTGCGAGGGTATCCTTTAACAACCTATTAAAAACCAAGTTTAGGAAATGAATTTAATGGAATGGCTAATGAATGTTCAACAGGGCTAACAATTGTTGTTGTTTTTTGTACAGTTGCATAAAGTACCTAATGGTTTGAAAAATGTATATGTTTATAGTTATGTTTAGGTTTTGAGATTGGACAAGATACATTTAGATTTTACTCAGTTGTTTAAGTCAAAGCAAAGTCTAGTTTGACTTCACATCAAGTTTATACTTAGTTGCATAAACTACTGCAAAATGTTACAGGAAAGCTTTGAAAGTTTTACCATTGTTATCACTATGACTGTCATTGAGTGATTGATTGCTTTTATTGTTTTTCTTTCTTTACTCATTTGTAGAACACAAATCTCCTGTGACCTGGTCAACAGCCAGTGAAGCAGATCACAAAAAGGGAGTCAGGTTAAAGATTGAGCACCAGCAGGTGAGTCTCAAGCTTTCTTGGGAGTTGTATGCTTAATGTAAAACGTTAACAGCAAGGCTATTTAATTGATTGTTCCCAAGACTAGAGTTTGACCATTTTTTCTGCTGCCTCACAGAGAATATTACTAGCCAATTGCATTATACTGACAAAATCGAATCAGTAGGGGATGAAATTTGCTCTTTTAAATCTATGCTAATTTTTCTTAATTAATTTTTTTTCCGCATAGACACAGCTTTAGAATAATTTTGTGCTAGTTAAGTAGCTTTTCATCCTTTGTTTTTCCTTTGATAAATACAGAACAGAAGCAATGACCATGACTTTGAGGATGTATAGAAGTTGCACATTTTTAATTAATCACATTTAAATCTCACCTGGTATTGCACAAAATTATTAAAAGTTATTTTCGACCAATTGATACTACTGAATTTTTCTTTCCAGGAAATTACTCATTTCAATTGGCATGCGAAAGGAGACTACTTTGCAACTGTCCAAAGAGGAAGCAAGGGTCAGGCTGTTCTCATTCATCAGCTCTCGAGGAGGCAAACACAAGTAAGAGGGGGGCTTACCAACACAAACATAACTTTGTTACAGTAACTATATATTCCGATAGGTTTATTGGGGGAAAAACCATGGTTTCATTTGTAGATTCCTTTTTGATTTCAGAGATAGATTAATGACCTGGATTTGAACTTCAATTTACACTTCAAACAAAAAGTTAACGGGCTACCATGTTGCATTTTGCAAGAACCGTGATTCGTTTTGCGAAATCGTGAACTCACACTTCTTATAAACATAGATGTGTGTATTTTTTATGTACTTGATTATACTTTATCTATATGTGAGCAGTTTTACTGGGTGTGTTCAGGTTTTTTTTAAATCTATAAATGGTATATTTTACATTTCTCAAGTGGGTATGCTTTATTAGCCTAAAGTGTAAAGAAAAAAAAAGGGAAAAAAACAACAATATATAACTCTACAGCCATCTATCCTTTTGTAAGACCAGTAAAAATCACTTCTGTGATAAGATTTCTGACACTTTGAGAAAGAAATAAAAATGTCTACATTCAAAGACTATTTGGTGATTGTATACAAAAGAAATATTTGTATGATACTGCCTTAGTTGACTTTATCTTCTATTTATTTTTTTTATTAAAATCTTTTATTCCAGGCTCCTTTCTCTAAACCTAAGGGACTGGTGCAGCGAGTTATGTTCCATCCTGTTCACCCATATTTCTTTGTGGCGGTAAGTTTTAATCTTTTAATTATCACTGTAGTGAATAAGAGTTCCTTTTGAGAAGATATGTGGTAGTATGTTTTGAAAGGTTTTCATTTACGATCCTGTGATGTAGTAAACTTTTACCTTTTTTTTTTTTTCTTGACTATGATGGACTAAAAAATGTATTTAAAAATTGTGCACTGCCCTTAGTAAATTTTCTGATTATCTGCTTTAATTAGAGCTCTTCGTATTATAATTAAGCTAAACTATTTACATTTCTTTGAGTGATCATTATACAAAGGTATATTTATATTTAAATTGTATATAATCAAAGAAAGAAACAGTTATCAAAATGTGAAAAAAAACTAGGTTTATTTGTATTTTAACAAGCATAAACTAATTTTCATGATCTTTTTAACACCTTCATAAAGATTCTGGATTGAGATCTGTGATGACATTCCCACACCACAAGCAACATATTTTATGATATCTTTTTTAGTTTGTAGAGCCCAATACATTTTTAAAGTACATGAAAAAGGTCTAGAAAGTTTTTAAGAGGGAAATACATATATACATTATGTCCTTGCATTGCATTTGTCAGACTCAGCAGCACATAAGGATATTGTTGGACCACTTCGTTCTCGAGGTGTTCTTTGTACAGGCAAATTGCAAATACATCTCCTGCATAGATATACACCCTGGAGGTAGGTTTTTGGATATGAGTTATGGTTTTCATGCATTACATCAAAACTATCTCAAGTGCATGCAGCTGGTTATTGTTGCTAGTTAGAGATAAGATTAGATTAGATCAGCGTTTAGGTAATCTACCACTGTTCCAGTGACACTTAGCAATGACCCTAATAGACCTAAAAAAATACTTCAGGCTAACCACAAAGGCAGATCTGGACAAGTTATACACAATTGCACAAAACGGACTCAAGTGGATTGATTTAATGGTAGGGAACAGCACAAGCTATGAGATCTGATGGCAAAAGACCATAACCTTTTCACGTTGCCAAATTCTAGGCCTACTCATTGTGTATGGGGGAATTTTCAAAAATTTAGAAGAGGTCAAAGCTTTGATATTTATTTTTTTCGAAATGAAAGCTGTGCAGATGCAAGCATATCATGTATACGGCATAATGAGAAAAGGTTACGTCAGTCACTGATCAAGCGATTTATAGGACCAAGTAGCTAGGGTTTGTTATACTCCTTGACTGCGTTGTGATCTTTCATCTGGGAAATTCAAATAGTTGTATTACATGGCCTGGCTAAAAATTTTCATTCACTCAGCTTGGCTTGTGCAGAAAACAGATACCTATGATCATCTAGCTAAATTTACAGACAAACATGAGGTGATAATGCACAAATGATAGTCACAAATTATGAGAAAACCTTTTAACGATCCACTCCTTTTTTTGTGTGATGACTTGTGAAGTATTTGACTTATTTATTTTTAGACTGCGGTTTATTATTTATGTCACTGTAACCTAATAAATACTGATGTTGAAATGTCACATTACATCTTTGCATGAGCATGGTAGTGGTTATTATTTTAATACATTGAGAAATATCCAATTATGTTACTTTGATGCTTAGATGCTTCGTAAATTTTAATGCTACAGCTGAACACTGTATTGTTTTCAAACATAACTAATAAAATGGCAGAATATCTAAATTAAGCACCGCTGGTGTGACTAGATGAACAGGGACAACATTCACAGCAGCTTGCAGGCGACTAGGGGTGGGTCGTGGGAAAACTAAATGATTGCTGGCAGACAACCTTGCTCATTGTACTGATGTTTAAAATTTCTTAAAGAATAAGCGTCCACTTGCTTATCTGCCTCCTTTTATTTGTTTCAGGGGACAACCTCATTATTGGCAGTTACGACAGCAGGTTGTGCTGGTTTGACCTTGACCTCTCAACAAAACCTTACCAAACACTCAAGTGAGTTGAACTAAAGTTGTTGAGATAATTATATTATTGTATGTTATTAGCTTTACAGGGCGTAGTGTGAGGGGAGCAAAACAATAAAGACCTTGTAAAAGTATTATGTCCTCTCCCTTTCTCACTTTTTTAAAAGTTCAACTGCTTACCAGGTTGGTCTTAATCTTCAGAAGTCACAGTATATAATTCAAATAAAGATCAATTTACGAGTTCTTTTAAGCTTGAAAAAGAAAGAATAATTAAGTGCAATAATCACAAAACGTGAATAGCTTGCCTATGTGGTCTACCTGAGATAAGCCCAATAGTTTGAGTTTTAGAGTGTAAGTGTGAAGAAAGTAAAGATTTCACAGCTATCAGTAAGCCCTGATTACAATGTCAATCTTTTAACTTTGAGTGAAAACACAGAAAGACACTGTAATTTAGTTTTAACTGTTCACACTTCAAAAGATTCTGTTGGTATTCAATGAGTTCATTTTCAGTCTTTAAGATCGAACCAACATTTATATTTTAAGGCAATTAAACCTGACTACTGGTAAACTTAGTCTTACAACAAGAATGTTTTTTTGCTTAGATTTAAATACAGAAAATGCTGTGGCATGGCAGCTTTTACATTTGAAAGCTTTTGTAATCTCTTGTCTTCTCCTATGGTTTTATGTTATCTTTTATACATACTATTACTAATAGATTGAATGTTTCTTGTAATGTAGATATCACAAGAAAGCTCTGAGACAAGTGACCTACCACAAGCACTACCCTCTGTTTGCATCTGCATCTGATGATGGTGCTGTCATTGTTAGCCATGGAAAAGTTTACACGTAAGATATCTATTGAAAATTTTTTTCTCTCACTATCTGCCTCCTGAGTATCATTATTATAACCAGAGAAATACTTTTGTGGTGGACTCTAGGCTTCAAAGTTTATGTGTAGTACGTATTAGTTGATTTCACATTTTTTATTACCCATTTGAAGAGGTGGACAATTACTTATAAAAAGAAAGTATCTAGAAATTTAGAACCAGTAAAGTATATAGAATAAATAGGTTTGTTATGAAATTAAGAAGAAGAAAGAAAAATATTTACAATTTGTATTTACCTCACAAGTGTAAAAATCATAAGTATGTTGCTCTTTGTCAATTTAAATCTTATTTTCTTTGCAATAACTTTCTCTAAATAAAAAGATTGTTCAATTGTCACATAAAGGGATGATTTACACACTGTAAATAAACAGCAGCATGCCATTTGCTTTGATAAAATAGAAAATGAAAAGGAACTGTATTTCTAACTTTGCTTAATATAAGGCTCACTACACTCGTACCCTCATTGATCAACTTTTTCCTTTTTTTTAAATTTTTTTTTCTCCCCAGCGATCAACTGCTGAATCCTCTGATAGTGACTGTGAAGATTCTCCGTGGTCACAAGACGACCAATCATTTATCGGTACTGGACTGCAAGTTCCACCCTACGCAGCCTTGGGTGTTTTCAAGTGGAGCAGATAGCACCATCAGGCTCTTTGTGTAATAATATAGGAAGGCGGCGTTGTCATGTTAGTTAGAAATGACCAGTAAATAGAATTATGTAAAGAAGTAAATCTTATCTTTAATGTGAAACTGGAACCAGGTAATTAAGTTTGTGGATTGTTTTATTGCTTTTTCATGTAATACACGAATCATCCATATTAATAATTTTGTAGAAAGCAGAGAAGGCTTGGTTAATGGAATTATTAGCGTCAGATCAAGTACATACTATATGCTAAGTGAAAGTGTTTTCTGAATGGCATAGATTTATGAATATACCAAATGCATTGTAACATGTTATGCAAATCAGATTTGGGATTGTTCAGTAAACAGCTTTGTTTTATAATTTTGTTTCAAAACTTTTTAAGCTCCATAGTTGAAGCACAATAATTAAACTATTCTTCCTGCTGTAGATAAGCAATGGGTAACCTTGGCATAACCATACCTACATAAAATGTAATGCTGTTAGAGATATACCTTCAGGTCTCATTGAAGATTCTTTGAAACAGCAGCTATAGGAGTTTTAGGACACACATATTTTTATCACAAGACCAGTAGGACAACAGATGGGAAGGAATGCACAAACATAGAAAGCGATATTCATGAAAGAAGAAAAAAATATGTTGATATAATGGGGATGAAGTGCTGCCTAGGAGATATGGATACAAAATTACAATTGACATTTGAAATTATAATATCATGAATGTGCTAATAAAATGCAATTATCTTCAGCGACTAGTTTGAATTCATTTTTTTGTTTTTGTGGTTGATAATGTTAGTTGAGTCTTTGATGTTAATTTTGAAAATATTAAATACATAACTTATTTACATAACATTACTAGTTTTTTCAATAAAAAATAAAGGATATGGACATATTACATGTTTTTTAGAACTGAGAAGGTAGCCTAATCATTCAAGATACCATTTGAGCTCAATCCTTCAAAACCTAAAAGCTTACCTTTTTCTTTAAGTTGTTTATTAATGAATTAATATTATTTCTGTGACACATCTTTTTTATATTGTGGTGTATATTATTGAAATAGGTGCTTACAATACCTCATAGGGTTTTTTCTGTGGTGCTTAAAAATTCGTCCCGGGTTGTTTTCAAATATACAATTAGTTCTTATAGCCTTAAAAAATTATTAAAAAAATAATTTCTTAACTGATTAAGAAAAGCTGAAAATGATTCATATGTTGAAAACAGAGGCACGCAAGAACATAATCAATAAGTAAAAAAAAAACAAAAAACGTGTTTACCCTGGCTGCTAATAGTAGCAGTGTAGTAGTATTTCTACCACTACTTCTCCTCCTACTACTGCTGCTGCTGCTACTACTACTACTTCTACATGTGTACTACTAAAATCTCTGTGTCTGCTGCTACCAAAATATATATGCATTACAAAAGACTATAGTTTGAGCCGTTTGAAATAATTTTGATGCTCATGTTTCAGAGAGGCTTACAATGCACATGTCTGTGTACACGTTTTTGCGCTTAGCAGGTCTGCCTTTCACAACTAAATCGAATTAATTTACTAATACTATATTAAGGCATTCAAGCTGCTACTGGGGGGCGAGGTAGCCCTGGGGTAGAACATCGGCTTCCAATGCAAGAGGCCTGTGGTTCGAGCCCTGTCTGGTGGGATCGGTGTCATTTTGATGTGACCGGATGAAATAGGAGTCATGGCATTGTCTCGTGTTGCAGCCCATGAAATTATCAGACGTTGGTCGTGGAGCTCTTCTACAAAATAGCCTATGTAATACTGATGTTGCACGTTTAAACCAACTCTACTACTACTACTACTACTACTACTACTACTACTACTACTACTACTACTACTACTACTGGTACAAAAACATCACAAAGATTAGTAATTTGAGCCGGTTGAAATACTTATGACACCCACGGTTCAGAAAGGTAAACTGGTCACGTTATACAAATACATCAATCTAGAATCCTTTTAGATGGTCTATTTCCAACTTTTGGATGAATTATTAAGTGGCCTTGGCCTCCTTTTATCTTTCATCGGAACAAATGCCATCATTGCAGGCTATAATGATAGTTAAATGCCAGTTAAATGCTCTCTTAGTGGAGCCATTTTCTGTACCCGAAAATCAGCCCCGCAAACCTGCTTAAAAGCGTCCATGTGGGTTTGCCTGATGTGTTTTAACAACTGCTGACGTAGCTGGATCCTGCAGGATTTGTGTTGGACTTTGGATGAGTGCCGTTGGATTTCTTACTTGATCTGTCCTTTGAAAGAGATCTAAAGGTAATAATATCGGTAATGTCTTGGGGTTTTTTTTTATGAAGAAAAGAACCACTAATGAAACGTCAGAAGTGGCTCACGGAAAAGGGAAAGGTTTTGCGCACGTTTACTTACTACTTTGTATTTTTTTTAATTTTTTTTTACAATAGCCTAGCATAGTATAAGAGAATATTCCATTACATTTAACTGGTTTTTATTTATTTTTATTTTTTATAGAAATACCCATTAAAAAGTTATGAAACTGTAACCAATTTAAACTACAAAACAAAACAAAAAACAGCACGTAAACCTTGTCTTAGAAATTCTATAACTTGACCAGATTTTGCTTTCAACCATCACGGTGGTGACAATTTCAGTATACTATAGGCCAACCCATGGTTGGTTCTAGATCTATAGGCCTACTTATCTCTTGCGCTCTCAAATATACAAAGCCGAACCACCAGTTGAAATTCGAACCTCGAACCTATTTCTGGCCATGAAAATTCAATAACGAAGTGGCTATTTGCAATTTAGTGCTCCTAAGTTTTTCAGAACTCTATAATCCATGCGCCGAGTGGCTAACATAACTTCGTGACGTCATCGATGTTGATCTTGAAACGTGAGATACAACTTACAAGATAATTATATTTAATTATCTCTAAAACTGATTGTGAGAATTAAGTGGCCCCGCAAGGTACCCATTACATTAAAATAATCTATTTTTTTTTGCATGCAAAGATATTTTAATTTTTTGTTTGTGAAATTACGTGGGTGTGTTCTACGATGCCATTTTACATTATGTAAGAGCAATTTTTCGTAGAGACTTGCAATCCACCCCTGCCCCATTGTTCGCATAAATGATAAGAACTGGTAGTGTGAACTCAAGTTAATGTTTCAATGTTGCCTGCATGCTTATCTCTCAAATCCCACAGCGTAATAATACACTTATTGTGATGAACAAATGGGAATCGTTGTAAAGTCTTTAATATTCACATTTTGTTTGTAGGAATTACAGCCATATACTGATGTAATCAGTACGATTACTCGTCATCGCGTCATTTCCACTTCACTTTTTTTTCTGTCTCGATTTCATGTCCATCCCATCGGCCTAAGAAAAGTTTGGGATTCATATACCCGATATAGTAATCTCGAAGGGTGCGCCTAGAAAAATATGTTATTAACTTTTATTTCAAGTGATTAGAAAACATCAAAAACTGTTGTTAGATGACACAAGTCATGTATCACTTTATCAACAAAATTTTAAAAGCTTTAGAATGTCTAAGATTTGACGCTCCACCCCCCCCCCCCCCCCAAAAAAAACAACAAAAAAAAAAAAAAA
>RQTK01001007.1:29286-51786 GCA_003991915.1 Elysia chlorotica | reverse complement strand
ACAATTGATTAATTTTAAAACCTTTATTTTGTTTTGTTTGTAATATAGAGCACGTGACAGTTCTCCCACCGTATTTCGATTGTGGGCAAAGCAATATGTGGCTGATAGATGCCGTCTCCATGGTTACAGAACTGATGCCGCGCAACACGCTCTACACCTATTTACAACACCTGAAGTAAAGCTTGTCCTGTTGTTTGTGCTTTCATCACTGTGTTTTTTATTTCATCTTGAACAAACTTTTTTTAAACTCTTAACTGCCTCTCAGCACGCCCCACACAGTCATTTCCTGCGCATTGATATGAGTTTATGTTAGAATCTCTTTGTATTGATCTAGACACCTTCCATTTAGAAATACTGTAATACAAATCAAAGGTTTTATCGTTAATTTAGTTTTGGAAATTCCCCGAATAGTGCACACACAAGTAAAAGGCTTTAAATCATGTGATGTGAAAAGGTTACTGCGAAGTTCTATGTACCTCAATATTTCGAAAGGATTCTTACACGAAGTCTTTACTGTGAATGAGCAATTGAGTGTGTGAGACAACTGGTTCGAACTGGCGTCTAACGCAAGTCTATGTCATGAACAGGTCCCAAGACTAATGTCTGACAAATTTATGTGATGCCACACAGAGATTATGCCAGTTATGCTACATTATACTGACTCCGACCCAACCAGTAGGGTATGAAATCGGAACAATAAATTTTGTCTTATCGTGGGTTTCGAACCAGGGATCTGTCTTCCAAGTTAGAGGCATTTTTGTGATGATTTTTTTTTTATAACTGAGGTATTATTAAGTTAACAACTAACATTTTATTGTATATGTACCAAAGAAACAACTTAGATATCTGTATTTTTCAGGAGCGTAGCAGCGAGCACCGTCTCTGTGGATCTTGATGCACTGCAAGGTCTGGACTCAGTCACTGGCTTGTCAACAGGTGCGTAAAGATAGAGGTGAAGATGGGGGTAGAGCATCGGCTTCCGACGCAAAAGGTCTGTGGTTCGACTTTTTGTTCCCTACTGGTTGGGTCGGTGTCAGTTTAATGTCACCGGCTGAGACAGGAGTCATGGTATCCCCGCCGTGTCTTGTGTGTGGCAGCATATAAAATTGTCAGACGTCAGTCTTGGGGCCCTTCCACAATATCGTTTATATAGTGCTGATGTTGGACGTTAAACCAACTCAACAACATTCTAACTTGGGTGATAACAAGAGGAATCTGCAAGTGACTTAAGTAGCCTAATAGTTTTTGCTTCGTATAAGTTACGTCAAAGTAATAACAGGCTATCGGCTCGTGCATTGGTACACTTAATGAGTACGAGGACTAAAGATTTCGTTGGGCGAAATCGTGCTGGAAAAGGGTTAAATGTACAAAGTTCCAAAGTCGTTACAATTAGTATTTTCATTTCTAATCCTCTTTCGTTTCTCTTTCAAGGAATTGGCGTTATGACGAAGATCCCCCGACGTTTGAGTCTCCCATGATTGAGGTCCTGAGTGACAGGGATCTCACCTACAAACAGATGGCTTCAGAAGTGTTCGCTACTCTTGTTAGTGGAGGAAAAATAAAGAGCGTGGGCATATTTTTGGACACAGGTTGGTTACTTTCTTAGAGTCCAACATCAGCAACCGGGTGCAGTTGAAATATTATAATCGTCATAGAGATTTAACGAATTTTAGTGCAAATTAGTATTAATTTATTTGAAGTAATTATATTTATTTACAAGTGGCCGTGGAAGAAACGGGTAAACCCTCTTTATTCTTTTTGGACTTTATCAGGCGTGTTCCCTGGCTCTACGGAGCCTGTGTCAGCGTTTGCGTGGAAAGACACACACAGAGGGGACTCACTTGGAAATGTGATGGATCTCTATCAAGATGGAGAGGATTTCACAGCTGAAGACTGGTTCGTCCAAGGTAAGTTTTCTCTGTTTCATGTACAGATCTTAATATTTAGGCATAATGTTAATACTTACATGCACCTGTGTAAATTACATTTAATGGGAAGATGAAAAAACACTTTTTGTTGTTTTTGTTTTGACAGTGTACTTAGCGAAGTTAGTGTGAGACAAACAGTCACAGTTGTGAAAAATCTTTCTACGACGGGTTCATTATTTATCGGATTTTTTTAACGGTAGCTCACTAGACCATTACGGAAAACATTAGGGTTAAAGACACTAAATGACATTATAAAATGTTATTTCTTCCATATTACGATTTGTATCTAAAATGAGAAACATCATGTGAGCCACCTGATTCCATTTCACCTTTTCTTAATGTCCGTTACTTTTTTATAGTATTGAAACTCATAAAAATATTGGGTTCTTATCAATTGCAGAAAGAAGATGTAAAAGCTCAACTGAGTTGTGTAAGTGGGAGGGATTTTGTGGTCACGGTGAGTTACAAATATTGATCACCGGAAAGTAATACATTGTAAGTCACATGCTTTATACAATCTTCATAATATTATCCTTTTCTTTCACGTCAGCCAAACAAGCCTACGCTCAGATGTCCAGCTCGAATACCAAATTATACTCGACTTTCCGCGAAGTACGTGTTTCTCGTAATAGCGCAGCGAGACCCACATCACAGCCTATGACGTACACCGCAACTTCCTATGAGCAGGGAACATGGCTGCCACCAAATTTCATCTGTTCCACGCAGCAAGCTGGTTGGGTCGCGAGCTACGTGTCGCCCATCCTCGTTCCTGGGTCTGCAGGACAAGATCCTGTGTTTGGGTAAGCCCTGATAGATTTATGAAAACTTTATAGAGTATCAAAGCTTCTTCATAGATGGTGACGCTGAGAGTCTAAAAAGTTTCATTGACAACGAGGTAATTTGAAATTGTAATATAGATATATTCATGTTTAGTTAATTTAGTAAAGATTCTAGGACTGTCCCTATACCCCTGAGGCAAGACAAGGTATTTATACAGTTGGTCATTAACCACAAACTTCAGATACTTAGTGTCATCTGCATGGATAGGCACTGCATGGTAGGCGTTTTTTAGATCTATACTAGCCATAAAGCAGTCTTGTTCCATCAAGTTTAAACATGACTCAAGGGTATCCATCTTAAAATGCACATATTTGATGTAAGTACAGTCAAACCTGTCTAAGACGACCACTGAAGATCCTGGGTCAAAGTTGTCGTCTTGGACAGGTGGTCGTCTTGGACAGGTCAAAACTTTCCCTTCTAAGTTCTCAACCACAAAAATATGTGGTTGATTGCAGGCTTAGGACTGTCGTACGGCCCATTAAAAAGAAGAGGAAGAAGTAGATGAAGTAGATGAAGAAGAAGAGGAAGAAGAAGAAGAAGAAGAAGAAGAAGAAGAAGAAGAAGAAGAAGAAGAAGAAGAAGAAGAAGAAGAAGAAGAAGAAGAAGAAGAAGAAGAAGAAGAAGAAGACGACGACGACGACGACGACGACGACGGCGACGACGACGACGATGATGAAGAAGAAGAAGAAGAATGACTTAGTTCCAGCACTTTCCGCAAAAGAAGCTGTCATGATGGATCAAATGAGTTTGAAGACAAACTTTCCATAATCCGAGTTTTATGTAAAACTGATTAGAAGTTTGATGACCATAAAAGGAAGCAACGACCATTTATGGAACCTCCACTCATGGTCTTTTGAAGTTACAATACCCCATTCACCTTCTTGTCTGACACCTGTCTAGACACGCAATCTTCCCAACATCGACGCACTGGCTCGTGGTGGTCAGTGAAGCATGTCAAACAAACATACCGAATGTTAAGTCATCTTTTGTCTGCCGCACCTTTCATGGTCAAGACTGGTAAATGATGTTATGGGGTGGTCACTTTAACAGGTTAAAGGCCATTTTGGTAGAGAAAATAGATGGTCGTGGTTGCGTTGGAGAGGTGGTCGTTTTATGGGGTGTATTTATATAGTAAAAAATCAAGGGGGTGGTGGATAGCTGGTCGCTAACCATGCCCTGTACCTGTTGTGCTCCTATTGTCTCCGTTTCGATGTCTGTTTTCGCTGGTTCCACCCACCGCGGGGGGAGGGAGATGGTGCACTCTGCTGGCCCCCGGTGTTGTTCTCCCCTCCCCTTTTTCTCCATGGATGGCGCTGGCCTAAAAAAGGGAAGCGACGGGTTTTTGTATTGTATGGTTGGAACCAGCGAGCTTGATACAATTTTGGACATTAGGTCCAAATAACGAACACACAATTGGATGGGCCTCGCTGCATAGGGAGGAATATTCCTCCTTCAGTTCTCCCCTGAATGCATGGCGCAGGTGCAAGTCCAGCGCATGTGAGCCGTACGCGAGCAGAGCGATACCGTCTGCCAGTTGTTTTATTGGTTTACTTGTCTCTGGGGAGATTATCGCCGACAAACCGCCAAAGGCGAGAAGGACTGCAGTGAGTCCCTTAGTAACAGACTTTTGGATAGTCTGAAGTGCACTATCCCTTGTTTTTGGCGCCTGGCTCGTGTTTTTAAAAATTTCAGGATTGCACTGCAGGACTGAAATCCTACTGCAGTTGGTGGGCGGATTATATTTATCCTGGAGGGTATTTAAGTTGTCCTTTGTTAGACCCTCAGCTAACACCTTTTCAACTCCAAATGCGATGTCGGCATCTATGAAAATCTCCAGAGGAGCACTAGAGCCAGTTAGAAAATTGAAATAACTTAGTGTGTCATTGTTCTCCGCCGTAGTGCACTCTCCAGTCTCTGAGAGACTGGGCCCGGCCTCGCCCAGATCGCGGTCCGGTTTCTGAATGTCCGCGTCCTCATTATTGAAGTGGTCATAGGCCGACTTCATCTCATTATTTATCGGGAGTAACTTTAGAAGAGAGTCCAGTTGCGTTTGAATAATGAATGTTCTTCATGACCTCGTCACTGCGAGCAGGCGAGGTGCAGTCATTCTGGGTGAGTGCAGGTTTCTGAACCCTCACCTTACCTGTTGCAGACCCCTTTCCTTTGCCTTTTGTGCCAGGCCGGTGCTTGCCGCGAGATGCTCCTTTGTTTGGGGTACATGAGTTTTTCTCACGGATCCCTGTGGTGCCAATAGCCGGTGAGGACATGGAGGGCCCAGAGGTGGGGGGAGAGGGTGACCATGAAGGTTTTAAACACCCGGGCTGTGATTGGCCCAGACTCGAAAGAATGGGCGCAGCCTATTCTTTGTTCAGGTCCGAGGACTTGTTTGAGGATGCCATCTTTAATTAATTGAAGTTTATAATAAAAACAGAGAGAAACACAAAATGCACCTCTAAAAACACTAAAGTATAAACTTGAGGTAACAGATCACGTAAATATGATCAAATCGAAATTCAGTGAGCTACAATAAACTGAGGATAAAGTAATATTATGGAGATTAACAGTTATTATTAAGTTAATTATAGAACTGGGGACCGTTCACATCAGCGATCACAAAAAATCCTAATGAAAACCTGCGTTCCGGAATATTATAAACCGAAAACAAAACTATCACACAACACAAGCCTTTGTGGGTGATCTGCACAATAAATGAAACAACTTAGTGTTTTAAATAAATGGAAATATTAGGAAAAAAAAGAGAATAAAACACAGAGCTCTCGAGATTAAGTGGTTCCGCCACGAGGGTCACACAACTAATTGTTCTGCGCATGCCTGATCACTCCATCTCAGCTGTATTCTATGAATAGTCAGGGACGACAGAATTCTGAGAAAACAGAATTCATGAAATTGACTGATCAATATGATTAGGATACACATCACACGCACCTGTGGAGTAGTTATGAGGATAGCGCCATCTGGATTGTAGCCTTTCAATGACTCCATCACTGTTATGTGTTCATCTGACGTGCCAGGCGGAGTATCAATGACAAGGTAATCCACATCTTGCCAATATACATCACTCAAGAACTGTTTGATCATTGCTAGAGGTGAAAGAAAGGTAGATCTGTCAGATGGATACAATGGGACTACTTTTAAAGTGTAGATAACGGGAGGGAAACTTTATAAACACTAGAAATAATAAGGTTCTATTCCACTTTTCTCATTTCTATAAATGGTACATGAACAAGACATTTATTTTTTCAATAGAAGTAAAAGCACTAAACGCTGTAAACTTGTTAGAATTTAAAAAATGTATCATACAGCTCATATTCCTGAAACTAATAGCCTGTGACGTCACGTGACTTTTCCCGTATACTTATAGTGAGGTTTTAAACAAAAACATTTAAAACAAAAGTGAGCTGTTCTTTACTCAAACTTACCATTTTTCTTTGGACCTCTCCACACCACAGCCTCATCCACATCACTCAACAAGAAACCAATAGACATCACACCAATATGCTGATCTTTGTCAACATACACAGGCAGCCATCTAAACACAATGCAAAAATCATCATCATCCCTTCAACAGGAAGAATTTGATATATATCTTATATTCAATTAATAAATAAAAAAATAATACAATTAACTCCTATCTTCAGTTCAAACTCCTTGAAAATCTTCAATAATTATGTAAATCATTGAGAAAAATTTTAGCTTGTCTGGCCAAATATAATTGCTAAGAATAGCTATTATTGTTATACAATCGATCGATCAATCAATCAAAAGTCATAAATTTATTATCTCAATTAAAAATATGTCTGAAATGATGTGTATTTATAAGTGTTCCACACAATATTTCAACCATACCCTTCATTGCATTGATGAATATCCCTGCCTTCCAAGTTAAACATTTTTGGAATACTAGGTCCACAGAGATCCACATCCAAAATCCCAATCTGTCATAAAAGGAAGAGAGTAATTTGTATGAGTAAACTACTTACTGCTGCTTGAACAAAATCAGATAATGTAACAAATTGGGTCTGCCATAACTTGACTAGAACTTGATCTAAGTGAACCTCCTCATTGCATGGGGGGCGCGGTGGTCCAGGGGTAGAACATCGGTTTCCGACGCAAAAGGTCCCGAGTTCGAATCCTGGCTGTTGCGTTCCCTACTGATTGGGCCGGTGTCAGTATAACGTGACCGGCTGAGACAGGAGTCATGGTATCCCCGCCCTGTCTCGTGTGTGGCATCACATAAAATTGTCCGTCTTGGGGCCCGTCCACAATATAGCCTATATAGTGCTTCTGTTGGACGTTAAACCAACCCAACCAACCTCATTGCCTTCATCCAGTTTAATAGATTTAAAATTCATAGTTGGTGCTGTGTATAAAAAAAAAAAAAATAATAAAACAGCTCCTAGGTCTTTATATGAATAGACGTGATGGGTCTTAAATATGGACCTACGTTGTGTTTCAATCTATTGAATCATGCAACAATAGTGAGGTTAAACTGGATGATAGAAGGAAGGTTGGGGGAGGAGGTCTCAAAAGTAGGATAGGTTTGCTGTTGGTGTTATTATGTTGCCTTTATACTGTGATATATTTAACAAACCCGCAGTCAGTTTCAATGAAGATTTAATGGCTAGTTTTGAGGTCCATAAGGATAGTATTGCAGTGATCATGAGGTTGTAGGTTGTGTTCATCTGTAGAGACAGTAGGATAGGATGTCCGTCTGTATTAAGATCCGAGTTATTATGATGGAGTTGGGCAAGATCAGTCTTAATCTGGTTGGTTATGGGGATATTTAGTACAAAAAAAAAGATGGCAGAGGGAAGGAGGAATGCAGGAATACAATTTTGATATGGAAAGCAACAAAGTATTTACCATAATGTATTATGGTGGTTTGCATTTGCATTGGTTCTCATACATATCTACACAATTTCTTTGTTGTTGGGTGAGGAGAAAAAAATGATTATTCATAATAATATCAAATGAGTGAGTATGTTTTTACAGCACGGTAATGGATATATTGTGCCCATGATGTCCTAAGACAGTAAATACATTACATTAATAGCATTGGAGACTCCTTTATATATCTGAATGATAAAAGCATACAAATTGTGCACAAAAAGGTTGGTTAAAAGTTAAGAGTATATAATTATACAGTCGTTTAAGAGATCCATGCGTAGGATTATCACAGTTAAATTTTATTGTCCACACCAATATTCTTCAGATATCTCAGTAGGACTAACATAAGTAAATATGCTCTGTAGTGGCTTGGAAGTCAGGTACAGATTTCTTTCCAGGTAAAAAAGCGGTAACTCAACCAGAATGTGACTTATGAATAATTGACAGTTGCAGGTTTGACACTGTGGAGGCTCTTCACCTCTCAGTAGGAAGGCAACAGATAATCTTAAGGGAATAACCAATAGAAACCTTAAACTCATTGAATTACAGCAGTTACGTTCAAGTAATTTATAGCACCGTGCCAATTATTTTTCATCTCCTACATATAATACATAAAATGTCAGATTTAAAAAAAAATAATGTCAAAACTAGATGAAACTATGAGAGTCATAAAGCCTCAGCTGTTTCAAAAAGATTAAAACTAGTTCCAAGATAGCTGGAATACAGAGAAGAAACCCTTTTTTTTTTTTACAAAGAATACCTTTTTGCCTGCAGCATGTAAACCGAGAGCAATTTGCACAGCCATGGTACTCTTCCCAACTCCACCCTTTCCAGACAGAATGATAATTACATGCTTTACTGATGACAAATGGTTCATCTTTATCCCTTCAATCAAGCTCCAAGACACCTTTAAACTGAAATGTAAATGATATAATATAATAATTAAAATAAATAGCAACTACACAAAAATTATTTAACCTACTGACATCAGGCAGGTTTAGAAAAGATAATTAAGTCACCATAAAATTGTACTTTATAAAAGGGAAAATGATGAAAAAAAAATTCCCCAAGGCCATGGTTGCTTGCACAGGACTGTATATTGAAAAAAAAAGATTCTATTCATATGGTACTACAAGACCTGTTAGTATAATTCACCCTTGGCAAAATTGTTTTGAATACGACAGATGAGTGTGAAACATGATAGGATGGTCAGGGGACATGCTTTCCCTGATAATTTGTATAAACCAGTCTAAATGATGCATACTAATGGCTATTTTAGAAGCCTT
This sequence comes from Elysia chlorotica, assembly GCA_003991915.1. NCBI lineage: Eukaryota > Metazoa > Mollusca > Gastropoda > Plakobranchidae > Elysia > Elysia chlorotica. The sequence goes on along the minus strand of RQTK01001007.1, from coordinate 42,824 downwards.
TTAGCACGATAATTAAAGACCAACCGCACCTCCACGTGGTGCTGGCTGGGTAACGCTAACAGGGCAATGGCAACGTGGGGAAAGAGAGGTGACTGACAGCCATGGAAACAACGGGACCGTCGCCGCCCTAGTCTGCAGACGAGGGGCAGAGAGGGAGAGCTGTGTCAGTATCGCTACTACACCCAGGGCGGTCCCTCTCGAGATGCTAAACAAAGGCATACAGCCCTCTCTAGAACCACAAAAGCGGCGGACTAGGCGGATGAAATCAAACACAAGATTCAACGGCTATGAAGGCGCACCTCCCAGATATGGGATATAACCCTGCTGCCTTGCAGGTCGACCCAGAAAGGTCAAAGGCTAAAGGAACCCACTTTGAATAAAAAGTACGCCGAAATCGGAGGGCCTCGATCGAAAGGTGCAAACTGCCAACTGCCGGTCATAACTGCCAAGGATGCAAAGGGTAGCCCACGTATCTTTACTCAATATGATGCTCTCAAATAATTATGATTCAAGTCATGGTGCTTCATCTGTGGTAAGCCAGGCAGAGGAAGCGCCGGGCTCTCTGCCTCGAAGGAGCCCACCCCAAGCTACTGGTGAACCAAAGAATAGACTAAAAATACTCCAATGGAACTGTGAGAGTATAAGCAACAAGAAGCTACAACTCACAAACAAGTTAAAAAATGCTGACATAGATATAGCATGTATGCTGAATAGATATGTATCAAAATCTCATAACCATATCCAAAACATGGAAACCGCTTCACCATCAGGGGCTACCAAACGTTCAAACAAGATAGAAAAAACGGCCCAAAAGGAGGTGTCATCACACTTGTTAGAAATGACATCCCAGCCTCAGAAGTCCAGGTTGAGACAGGAGACAGAGCAGAGATGATTGGAGTCACAATCTATCTCAACAACAAAGAAATTACTATATACAACTGCTACTGTCCTCTACGAAAAGAGCATGTCCTACACGCCATGAACATAAGTGAGCACTGCATAGTTGTAGGAGACTTTTAACAGTCACTCACAGTAAATTTTTTGGCATGTGGCGACTTCAAATTCAATAGCCATTCACAGAGCTGGGGGTACGATCACATGGACCACAGGGGAGAAGAAATTGAGAACTGGCAGGATGAAAATAATCTTTTGTTAATAAATCAACCATCAGATGCCCCTACATTCTACTCAAGAAGCTGGCATACAACTTCAACACCAGATCTAGCTGTTTGTACTGGCAATCTACATGGAAACATAACCAGGACAGTGGGAGATCAACTTGGAGGAAGTGACCACCGCCCTATCTATCTCCAACTACAGGGAACCAGTGTACACAAAAATAAGGCTCCACCAAGATGGAATTACAAAAAAGCAAACTGGATGCTGTACAAACACCGCACAATTATTCTGGCATCACAAATTGAAACAAAAGACAAAGACATCAACAAAATTGTGAAAGACTTTAATGCCTGCATCCTAAAAGCAGCAAAAGAAGCCATCCAAAGAGGAGCTCGAAAGAATTACAAACCTTACTGGACACAAGAATTACAAACATTACAAGATGAAGTTGAGGAAACCAGAAAAGAGGTCGAAACGAATCCGAACCAGCAAAATCACAACTTCTATCAAGCAGCAAAGGCAAAATTCCAACGAAGCAAAACTGAACTACAACGAAGCAGTTGGAAAGAAAAGACAAAATCTCTCAACTTTAGAAAGATGGTAAAAAGCTATGGAGACTCACCAAACAGCTTAATGATGAAACAGACAGGGGAAATAACATTAGCCTTGTTGAAAATAATGACATTATCTCTGGAAAGAAAGCAGCGGATTATTTAGCTAGACAGTTTGCTGAAGTAAGCAACATACAAATTGGACCAGAGCAGCGACAGAATCTGACGATAGAAAATGAAAGATTGACTACTAGTGAACCACCAGACATCATGACCTCTCCCCTAACAGAACAAGAATGAATCTCAAAGTTGAAAAAACACAAATCTCCAGGAAGCGATGGAATCACCAACGAACTGATAATAAATCTAGGAACACCAGCCAGGAAAAAGTTACTAGAAATCGTTAACATCAGTTGAGAATCAGGTAAGGTACCACAGGTATGGAGAAAAGCTATAATGATACCACTCCTTAAACCAGGAAAAGACAAAACGAAAGCTAACAGCTATAGACCCATCAGCTTAACAAGCTGTATTTGAAAGCGCTAGAAAGAATTATCAACCACCGCCTTAGATGGTACTTAGAGACAGAGAACATAATAGTTTCAGAACAAGCAGGATTCAGACAATGCCATAGTACAGAAGACCAAGCAACATACCTGTCACAAATAATCGAGGATGCATTCCAAGATAAAAAGCATGTACTAACTACCTGGATTGATTTACAAAAAGCATTTGACAAAGTTTGGACCGAAGGACTCCTTGTTAAGTTGAAACAGAATGGCATAACAGGACTTATGTTCAAATGGACAAAAGCATACTTACACAACAGAAAAGCAAGAGTAAATGCAAATCAACGGAAAAGTAAAGATGTACTGATACGTCATGGAGTGCCGCAAGGAGGAGTTTTATCCCCTACCCTGTTTCTAGTTTATATAAATGATTTGATCAAGGAACTACGCACTATATGCAGATGATTTGGTAGTATGGTATGTAGATGAGTCACCTGTTGTTGTCACAAACAAGGTACAAAATGCGGTCGAACAGATAACAAAATGGTGTGGGAAAGCAAGCAGGTACAATAAAAATGGGAAATACACCGCTAAAGACAGATGACCAACCTACATACCTAGGGGTGACTTTTGATAAAAAAAACTAACATGGAAACATCAACTTAAAAGAGCTGAAACAAAAGCTAGAAGAAAGTTGGCAATAATGAGAAAACTTTGTGGGAGGAGCCAATGAAAGAATCCTTAAAAACATATACGTCCAAGGTGTTAAACCACACATGGAATATGCATCCTCAGCATGGTCATCTGCATCCAATACTGGACTGCAAACCTTAGATAGAGTTCAGAATCAAGCCCTGCGCATAACTACAGGAGGGATGAGATCAACACCTATACAGCAAATGGAAAAAATCACTGGAATTCAACCACTGAAAGAAAGAAGAGACACCAAAATCATCCAACAAGCTCAAAAATTCCTATGCACCGAAGACTCAGCAATGAAAGGAAGGATGAAGGATTTGGCGCGAGGGAGACTTAAACGTAGCAGCTTTGTCCACCAGGCAAAAAGACTACGGAAAGGACTGAAGGACATGCCCTCAAATGTTCTCCCTCTAACATACATGTATATTCCAGAGAAAACACCATGGAAAGAACCAAAGACCCACATAGAAATTAGAAGAACAGTGACAGGGGTGTACTCCATAAAGGAACAGAGTGATGTAGAGAAGAGAACCGCAGCCATGGCTACAATAGAAGACCTTTACCCAGTAGAAGCTTGGACGAGGATTTACACAGACGGATCTGCGACAAATGCCATTCAAAACGGAGGCGCTGGAATCTACATACAGTATCCAAATGCAGAAAAAGATACCATCAGCATACCAACAGGAATACATTGCAGCAACTATGAAGCTGAAGCTTGTGCCATCATAGAAGCAGCCACACACCTTGCAGAGAAGACACCTCAAACAAATCAAGTGGTTTTTCTTACAGATGCACTGTCAGTTCTGCAAGCAAGTGAAAATGGGAAGTTGGCGAAACTGACAACTGCACTTGGACAACTGAACTACTTGAGGATAGTATTTCAATGGATACCATCGCACTGCAAGATACCTGGAAACGAAAAAGCAGACAGTCTGGCAAAACAGGGAGCAGAAAAGTTGCAACCAGACAGACCAATCACCTTCCAGGAACTAAAAGCAATACAGTTAAAAATAAGAGAAAACCACCAACTGCAGCACCTGATCACTATCATCAACTTGACAAGAAGGGTCAAACAATTATATTTCGGCTTAGAACTAGACACAACCGCCTCAACTATCACATGTACAACAAATTCAAAATTGCTAACTGTGGATGTGGACATGGACACCAAACAACAGAACATGTTCTACAAGAATGCAGACAACTTCAGGAGACAAGAAACAAATATTGGCCAGAAGAACATACCATGGAAAGAAAACTATATGGACCCTTGGTTGAACTTCAAAAGACTGTGGACTATATACTAGATTCGGGACTTTCTGTGTAGTCATTTTCAAGTGAACGAAGAAGGAGAAGAAGAAGAAGAAGAAACCCTAAATACCTTGGCATAACATTTGAATCAAGACTGACCTGGAAACCTCACATCGAACAATGTCAACAAAAAGGAGTAATTAGAACACGTCTCCTAAGAAGGCTAGCAGGTTTGGAATGGGGAGCAGACTCAAACATTCTTAGCTAACGCAAGAAAAGCACCCATCACCGCCTTCGTTCTATACTGCTGTGGATATTCTCTGATAGTTTAAGCGCCTAAAAATATGTCTTCTTTTGTTACCCTACTTCAATGAAAAGTTCAATTTTAATCATTCAAAGTTTTCTCCGCACAATCGTGATAGAATTAGTCGAGTAAATAGGTTAATCAAAGTATTTCACCTCTAACAAAAAGTCACCATGTTAAGACGTACATACGACCGGATTTTATCTGAGACTTCTCTTCTCTTCTCCTGATGCCTTTTCTCGATACCTAGAGTGATTCCTAAGAAAAAAAACGTAAAAAACCACCTACGTATCTGGGTTTGAAAAGTTTTAAGTTATATTTCTAAAACTTGTAGTTGACAACTTTGGTTAATCATTTAGCTCCAGCCTAAAGAACACAAAATTAAATAATGCAATAGAAAATAACTAATGCCATTATGTAAGGAAAAAGGCTATCAGTCAGTTGTAGTCTTTGCCTAAGGTCACATGGCCTGAAGGAAAGGCACATTAAAAGGAAAACAATAATTACTTTTTAATGCATACGATTTTGTCGCAATAACCATCCCTCCATAATCAGAAATTGCCTTTTTTATTTTCTAGGGGTGTGGTTAAAGTTGATGCAGTCTTTACGGCGGATAACATTTCTCCCAACTGAAACGCTGTCATCAGAGTGACTGAAATCTTCTGGACATGACGGGTTTGGAAGGGATATTGCGTGTTCCTAGTGCCTTGATTATTTCATTTTCACAGTAATCTTTTGAAACTTTGAAAAGTTTAGATTTAATTTGTTTCCTAATGTATCGATCCATGTCTTGACATCTTTATAAGATGTTATGAGTACTTAACTGCCTTTTGTTTTAAAAAACAAAACCTGTAGTATTCTTAAACTTTATAGAGTAAATATTTTTTTAGTATCATTTAAAAAAAATATTCAAACAAAATTAGCTTTTTTTCTGAGTTTATATCGCTGTAAAATCTAGTTAAAATTATAATATATTTTGTAGTCGGACATTATTTGTTTCAACACCAAGCCACACTAAAAATCTAAAAAATAAATATAAATCAAACTTCGTTTGGTCGCCCCTCCCTGGTTTGAAAAAATAAATGAACATACAAAGTTTTTTCTCTCGTTCCATGTGGTCTATTGTGTGCCTTTCAAGCCATTGTTTGATTTACCGAAAAAAAATCAATTTAAACATCTGCGGTAAAGTGCATCAATTGAAATAAATTCTTTTCAATTCGTAAGGTGTTGAGTGAAAATTATTTCATGACCACGTTAGTGGCGATGGTGGCTTTCAACATTTGATATATAATGGACTTATCTTAGCCTTTGTATAGAAATGATATTTAAAGTAAATCCAGTATTTCTTTTAATGTTATTTTAATGGCAAACAAACTGGGAAAAGGGAAATAGTCTGAACCTAGGTGCTGAGTTGTCTGTAAATAAGATGCGCTTCCATTGATCAGTAATGTCTATTCGACTATCTTCAGTAATTGCTTCTTCCTTTTCACAAACTCAATCTAATTTCGCTCAATACTACAATTGCATCAAAGTTTAGTCTAGTATATTTTGATAAAAGTTTCAGTTTATTGATGTATTGTAAATATGACTTAAAAATTCATAAAAAGTGCATCTTTTTTAATATGATAAAGTTTTTAAAAGACATTTTCTCCGTATCGGGTCAGTAACCGTTTTCTTGACAAAAGGTGTCAACTCATATAACAGATACCATGGAGAATAGAAAATGTAATACCTCTAAAATCAGAATGCACCCTTTTTCTTTTTTTTTCCTCCCTTGAAAATCTGCGCTTGTTTGAAAAACTGCGGACTTCCAATAATTGTTTTTGAATCAGAAAAGATAAGAACTACATTTATCTAACTCTTTTACCGATGGAATAATTATTTTAAATATCCCTCAACTAAGAAAATATGTGTAAAAAGACAAAATCTGAGCACCATTTCTTTCGTCCTTGAAATCACGTTATATTTTTCTTAAAATTAATTATCGTCAGAAACATTCTTACTTCTTTACATTACTACTATCCAAGTCATTGAAATTTTTTGGGACGTGTGATTGATGCGCTGTTAAGACAATAATATCTTATAAAAAGTCGAAAACAAATTCAACTTAACCTTAGGACAAAGGCAAACTGTGAAAATGTTTGGTTCAACCTTCTTTAATTTAATTTAAATTCAAAAAGGGTCGATGTTTTTTTACACTTTCGAAGGGTTCAATAGTTTTATACTTTCAAAGGAAAGCATTGATTTCAAAGTCATTCGATATTTACTGTTAAACTTGTAGTACACAAAAATGTTGACGGATGCGTTCAGGTAGGAACAGGTCACGCTGATATTACTGCAGAAACCAAACAGGAACCGGAAGTGTGTGTCTTCGTCGAACTCTGGGTAGATGAGTCGGGCCGTGGAGTAAAGCAGGAACGGTAACTGTGACAGGATGAAGATGACGCACACGAGAACAACCGATCGGACCACTTGCGCCTCTTTGCTGGACATTGATTGGTTGATATGCTTCTCTCTACGTTGCTGTCCCTCGGTCTTTTGGTCATCTGATGGATTATTTGTTGCAGGCTCGGGGCAAGATGTATGGGAGAGTCGTACTTTAGAAGCATCGAAGAGTTTATAAGTTAAAATGATGACACAGGTTACCATGATGATGAAAGATACCCACGGCATAGAAGTTCGATTTAGAACGTCATTGATGAAGACTTTCACCTCACTGCTGTCCTTTTTAAGGTAAGCATAGGACTGGTTCGTCAAAGGGTTCATTTTCATACCAACAGAGTGGACGGTCAATACGGGAATGCGTAGAAGAATGGTTGAGCAAAATATAATAACTACAGCTGCCATCGTCCTAGATTTTGTAAACACAAGTTTAAAATGCAATGGCATCGCCACACATGCACAGCGCATCACTCCCAGACAAACGGACAAATAGGCCGAAAAGTCATAGAACGTAAACGCGGGCCAGTAAAGCAGAAAAGAAACGATACGCCTGTCGAAGGGCCATGGCCAAGTTGGAGCGTGGACGAATATCAAACTAGTCGCTACCGTTGGAGTGATCAGGACCAAAAAAGATATGTCCGAAATGGAGAGACAGAAGAGCAGAATCGTGACGTTGTCCTTCAGTCCAGATTTCAGGAACACGAGAAAATTAGTCGTATTTGATAACATACCAAACGAAATAATGGCCAGCCACAGGGAAGTTAGAAATTTTACAGACGTATAGAACTCTCCAGAAAATAGCAGCGGAGGGGTACTTATTCCAGCAACGGAATCGTTAGTCATTTTAAAGCGATTACGTGCTTTTAGTCTCTATGTTGAAGCTGAGGTGCGCTACGATCAAAGTTACGTTGTCCAATTGTGACAAACATACCATTTGAAGTGTTGTTTTTGGCTCAGAAAATAGCCACTGATGGTTGATTAAGTCGTCTTCAAAAGTCAAACTCAACTAAGATGATGTATGATCTGGATTTCTTCATTGTCCAATACCTTAGGATAGATAATAATCATTAAAAACATGAAAATAGAGTTTGAGGTTTGTAAAAGTTGTGTATATTTTTATCGGGCATATAAGAAATGTGGCATTAACAATTTAAGCAGATTAAACACATTTTAATATGTAATCACTAAAGTCTTAATAAAATGCTAGCTCGCGTGAACTTTTAATGTAGGCATTCTTAGAGAATAGAACAAGAACATCTGTAACGAAACTACAGCACTCAGAGTTGTCCGATAAGTATAGTAAACTGTACAAGTAAGCAGCCACTACTTTAGGCTAGCTGTAAAATAAACTACGACAAAAGTAATAAATATGTGTGTGTCAAATAGATCTACTACTCTGTCTGTTCAACTCATTCTTCAGGGAAAAATATAATCATGTTCGAAAGCTCATTAGGTTTTATCTCTACATCCTAACTAGAAACAAAATGCATAGCTCCTAGTCATGCTTGCGTTGACAAACAGCTACATGTGTAGTTACATTATATTGAAACATCATTGGTCATTGGTTTCACGTAGTACTACTAGTTTCTTAAAAACAACTTATTTTTCAAGCTAATATAGGTTCAATAGGAATCATCACTTTCGTAATACGTCTCCGTTTTCCCTAGAGTATCATGAGGCAACCAGGGTGAACCAGGCACAAGTCGGGAATTTCACTTTTGGAGTTATACATAGTGTGTTAAAAAGCATCAAATGTACTTTTGGATGTTGAAAAACAAAGTGTAACTCTATTATTTCTATAGCCAGGAATATTCAGCTTAATTTCAAATTGAAAAAGGTAAACATAATAGTATTTAAATATATTTAGAGGGCTCTGGCTCAAAACTTATTATTGGCGACTTGTGCTCGATTCACCTGGGTGCATCAGCTGATTCCAACCCCTGGTCTCCAGCTAAACAGCCAAAAGATCCAACCAGCTGGACTACCAGCGCCCTCAGACCTGCATTGGTCTGGTGTTATCTTTATGTCCTCAAGGTTTAAATTCTAGTCGGAGACGCGGGTACAGGCTTAGATTCGATTTTTGGTCCTCCAGGTTTTTAGTGTACACTACTGCAAAATCTTGCAACTCGTCTCAAGAATGGGAATGCGAAGTTTTAGTATAGGAGTAGAATGCACAAACATGACGTAGCTTACGTCTCGTCTTAAGCCTTTTTATTCTATTATTGTAACAACGAGACGTAAGCTACGTCTTGTTTGTGTATTTTACCTATATTGTTAGCTTACGGCGACGTAGCACTTACGACCAAAGATAAGTAACTAACTCTGCAACTAGCGCTCCCCCGGGCCTTCAGTCCTGTTTAATAGTGATAATACATGATAAGCAGTACCGTTTCAGTGCGAAAATGCTCGCACAAATTATATGGTAGTAGACCTACAACGGTAACCTGTTACTGTTCATTCTGTTGGCAATTTACAATTCTTATAGGCTTGGAACGTTGTTTTTTTTTATTATTGATCTGCACTGTAGTTGCTTTTTTTGTTCCTGAACGTTTCTGTTGCTATAATTATGTACAGTACAAAGACTCACAATTATTTTACAGTCACTAGGACTTGTCGCACGACCTCATTGATTCAAATTTCCATTTCTGCAGGCCCGCACTAGGGGGTGACTTTTAAATTTTAAAAAATAAATTCTGAACCGGTTGATGGGTGGCAGAATAAAAAAAGTAAAAAAAAGTAAGTTAAGTACATTTGTAATAGCTAAAAAGAAAAACAGTGTCTTCCAATTTGTAGCGTTATTATCTTAAAATTTGTGAGTCGAAATATCAAGAAGGCGATTTTCTTAAATAATCGATGTACTTAGGTGGTTTACTACAACAGTGTATGTATGAAGTCTTTTTTTTAAATATTTCAAGTCAACTTTTAAGTAGGGCACAGTGAAATGCTGCGTATACGTTACAGACCCTCTAAATAACCTAATGAGTCGTAAGTTGAACAATCTTGACAAAAAGAAAGGCGTGACATTTTCTCTTCAATTACTCGTCATTACTAAAAATAATGTAGTTAAGTTGTTTTCGTTTAATTTCCAGTGCTATTAAATTTGGAAAAGAGGTAAGTACAAAGAATGAATGTAGTTTTTTTTCAAACATCTTGATCTGAAAATTTTGAACTGTATTACCATTTAATGACACATAATAAAACGTTTACTGTAAACTTTTACAAAAATCCCTACAAAATTATAATAATTATTGAACCACAGAACATTATAGCTCCAAAACAGTGCTAGGTGAGATTATGAATAATCAAACTACCGCGTAAATGAAACAAAATGGTCTGTATAAATAATACTAATGTATAATCATACAAATAGATTAGACCAAATTAAGAAAACAAACTAGTCCCATTTTTAGGGCAATAAGGATTATTCATTGCGCAAAATTGGAAGTAAAAGTTTAAAAATTGTCGGTCTTTGAATATAATAGTCTTTGTTTTAAGGACAGAATTGATGTGGGTGAAAATAATGTTATTCTGTCGAAAGTTCACCACAAACGGGTCAGATAGACAGACATTCGGTGTCTCAGAAAATAAAGATACATGTATCCGTATTCCATCACTTGAGATCAACGTGTGAAGGGTATATCACCCCCCCCCCCAAATTACCTACCGTGGTAGAACAGGAACACCAGACGATTACAGCAGAATGGGATCCAGCGACACCACCAAGTTAAACAAAAATAAACACGTTCGCAATACAACCATTTTTGTCAATAATATGTACTCGATTTCAATTATTCCACACGACGAAGAAAGAACTTTGAAGTATATAATGTATTAGGAATCTAATGTCATTTTATGATTTATAAAAGAAATGATTTGGAAATAATAACTTTTTTCTTTTCTTTATTTTTTGTGTGCTTTGTTTTTTGTTTTTGATTTATTTTGTTTCTGTTTTTGAAAAAGATATTTCTTGGTTTTATTTGGTTACCATGTGAAATTTTTGTGTAATAGTTACTTCCGTAAGGACAAAAAATTAGCTTGGAATACGAACAAAATTAATTTAAAATCTTCCTGAGAATGAAATGAAAATGTTGTACCTTGATAACAACAAAAAAAAAAAAAAGAAGACAAAAAGACAAACACTCTTCAAAAACACGATTATGGCAGCGGAGAACTGTACGCCTAAAATTGGTGACAAACGTTTACTCCAGAAATCAATAGATCAATTCTGGTTTTAAAAGTTCCTACCTCGGAGATTATTGTACCACAGCTTTGATAAACAAGTACAACAATAGCCATACAGTTTAGTTTTGAAAAGTAGACAAAGAAAAGGGCAGTAAAGGTGAGAGAAAAGTAAAAGTACGAGAAAAAGTAGCGGAATAGGTAAAATCATATTTAGGCACACTAATTAACAGAAAATGCATAGAGGTAAGAGGTTACTGCTTTTACTTGATTCATTGATCCGTCGCTGTATAAGATCTTTCTTAGTACTTATGAGACATCTAACCAGAGCTTCTGTTTCTACTACCAAAGCTTAGCTATACAAATCTATTCCCAAGGCTCTTTATTTCTTTGTAGGAGAGAGTCTTTCACCTATAACAAAGAATCTTAGGTTCCAAAGGAAAATTCGTTACGGAGACTTTACATAGGCTACGTGCGCTAGTTTTCGTTCACGGTTTTGTTGATCTTAGCATGATGGTAATAATTATAATTATCATTACTTTTCTATGTTATATGTATTAATTTGTATAAATAGTCAAATGGAATCCCTAGATAGTTACAGCAAATATTAATATAGCAAAATAACATTATCCCATGCCTTGAGGGAGAGAAAAAGCGTTCGCTATGAGCAACTTAAACAGAAGAGAGAAACACTTGATTTTTATGCTAGTGAAAATGGACGGTTGACTAGCTCTAATTAATGATACTGTTCAGTCGTGTTGATACATGTTTTATAGGTAGTAGTCTAGCGTTTCTTCTTTTCGCATTTATAGATCAAACAAAATGCAGTATACCCTAAGGGCTAAGTGTAAAGCTTTGCCCTAAACATGCAATGTTACAGGTCTTATACAATATAGATTCTGATCACTGGCGAACGATGGATAGTTTCGAAAACATATCAGAACAAAAGACAACACCAACAATGACAGCAGTAGTAACAACAATAACTGCAGCAGCACCAACAATAACAACAACAACAACAATAATAACAACAACTACAACAGCAACAACAACAACAACAAACAACAACAACAACAACAACAACAAAAATAACCTCTATTTTTTCCGCATCACATTTTACCGTTTTTGACTACAATAATCAAGATATCGCACTTCGTTAAATTTTCGCTAATGTTATGGGTGTAAAATTCAGGTTATTACCCGTATTTAAGAAAAAAAAAACAACAGAAGGGATGTGTAAGAACTGAAGGTGGTTTGCGGGAATAATAAAATCCCGCCTGTAAGGCTTACCACTCAAAAACCAGGATTTCCTCCTACGACTATACCCGCATTCCTAAAGCTGGACGTGTGTTGTTGTTCGAATGTCGTTTTTTTTCTTATTCGATGGTTTATCGGTATGCATCACATTTTACCGTTTTCAACTACAATAATCAAGAGATCGCACTTCCTATTTAACTGTTAAATTTTCACTAATTTTATGGGTGCAAATTTGAGGCAATTACCCGTATTTAAGAAGAAACAAAAAACAGAAAGGCTCAGTAAGAACTGAAGGTGGTTTGTGGGAATAATGAAATCCCGCCTGTAAGGCCTACCACTCAAATACCAGAATTTCCTCTCCTATGACTATACCCGCATTCCAAAAGCTGGACATGTGTTGTTGTTTGTTTTAATGACGTTTTTTTCTTATTCGATGGTTTATCGGTAGGTTGTTGTTGTTATTGCTGCTGTTGTTATTGTTATTGTTGTTCTTGATGTTGTTGCTGCTGCTGTTTTTATTTTATTTACAGACGCGTTGTACATGCAATGTAGCTTATCTTCAACTTTGAATTCACGGACCTAAAATACATTAATTTTCTTTTCCATTATGACTTCATTTACTAAACGAATGGTGTTGATGTGCTGTACAATTTATCCCTACACCTATCAGTGGCATATGTGTGTCGGTTGTTGATTTTTTCCTCTTTAAATGCAATTTTCCTTTTTATGAGAGGAAACTGTGTCTCATTTATGCGGACTTTAAAAGTTATCAGAAACAGAATTGACTGGACTTTTACGTGTGTACCTGTCGAGTCGGGATGTACCCGTTCACATAACATGTATTGATAAATCCCCATAGGGCTCATAATAAATATGTTACGATCTTAGTCTCTTGGCCATGGAAAAAAAAAACTCGTTAAAAGTTCTCTCAGCAAGATTATGGATTTCCATTTTCTCAATAGCGTGTTTTATGTAACTTTGTAGACTAAAACAAGTTGGCCACACTCATGGTTGTTCTTGAGGTTTCGTCCCGTGTTTGATGCAATTTTTTAACACGTTTTGATTGTCGATATCTCATCTCATCTAAACTGCATTAACGATGGAAATAAAAATGTTGATATATCAATGAGTTAAATGGTACATTACACGGATAGGGGTTGTTTGAGAAAGGCGAAGAATAAATAGAAGAGACATATTTTTGTGAGAGACAGATACAAAAAAGAG
>RQTK01001007.1:0-27571 GCA_003991915.1 Elysia chlorotica | reverse complement strand
CTCTCTCTCTCTCTCTCTCTATCTCTCCAAATGTCAATTATCCGGTTTCCCATTTAACCGAGATCCAAATTAAACCGACTTGTTTATGTGAAAAAGGGGTTGACTGCTAAAAACTATTCCTAAAGCATTCACGAGATAAACACAACACTTGATAGTTGATACTGGACCATTGGAAAGGCAAGTAATAACAAACGGTTTGATCTAAATCTAATCTAGATCCAGATTCTATGTAACCTTAATCTTCATACTACTAGATCTATATCATAGATCTAGAACTAAGCTCATTAGAGCCAACTAAATTAGCTCTATCTAGATTCTATATCCCAATTCGCTTGCATTTATCATCCTTATAGTAGGGTGGGGTGTTTGGATCAATATTAGAAACTAGTTTGTGAAAAATTACAATTTCATAGTATATATAGCCTTTACAGGTATAGATCTAGATCTTGATCTTAATCGAGTCCAGATATGGATATAGATCTAGATCTAAATTGTATAATAATAATAATAATAATATGGATTGTGTAGACTCCTGGGTATGAGACAACATTAAATACATCTTTATAGATTAGCTAGGGCCTATTTCTCAGATTTGGTCATGTACTCATAGATCATGATTGAGGTACAATACATGGAGTAGATATAGACTCTATATAAAATGTTAAGATCTTGCATGCTGATCACAACTTAAACAATAGTTACAGTAACATTCCAGCATTACGCTCAAATGATGCAAATTACCTTAGCCTTCTGTGATATAATTTTCTTAAATACTGAAATAGGCATGTATACATCTGATCTAATAATAATAATAATAATAATAATAATAATAATAATAATATAATTATAAGAAAAATCATCATCTTTATCACCATCATCATCGTTTAAAAGTTAATAAAACCCTCCAGAAAGCGCAGATGTCATTATTTTCCTTTTGCGTGCCCATTGCACTACACTCAGGAGTGGTAACCCTTGCCCATTTTTCTTTCCGCCCACCCTCTCTGACCCACTGCAGAGCGGGCTCGCGCAGTAATATGCCGCAGTGAGGGGTCACCATTTTACTCAACCATCTAGTGCTATTATTAAAAATCTGCGATATGCCCAAATATTGCTAGATGTACACTATGCATTTGTTTCTATCAAAATATCGCTGGAATAAAATTATTAATAATAATATCCTGAAGAAATATATAATTAATTTATAATACTTTTTGGTTACAGTATTCTAATTATGAGCAATAATAAAAACTTCTAATGCTTTTTAAAAAATTATCTCTTGTTCTACAGCTGTAAAATATAGAGTGTGAAAGCCTGCCACTTTTGACCAACATGTCTAGTGAACACCAACCAGTGTCTTGGGATGCCATTGTGCTCACATGCTCAGACAAGCAATGGACACAGACCTTGCAGCAGGGTGGGGTTTATAATTCCGATATGATCAAATGAATTAGCTTAGTTTTTAAAGACATAATTATATTATCATACTTTAAAGCTGCACTTGTTTTTTTAGGCTTTGTACACTGTATGTCCATCTTGGGCCTGGGAAAGTCATTAGTGTTTACAAATTAGACCCAACAGCTAGTTTTCAACAATTTTCATGTTCATAATGCTGTAGATGAAAATCCATTTTATGGTTGATTATCTTTTCAACAAAAACTGTATTGCATTCTGTACAGAAATGGATGCACTGTGTTGTAACGCTAAGTTGTAAGTTAAAAATATTCTCGACTTGTGGCAAGTTTTGTCAGGTTGTCTCACAAATTTTATGAGTCATATAGGCAATATAGAGAACATTTTTGCTTACCTGATTTGCTAACATTTAACTGCTTTTGATTGATTCTTTGGCTAGTCATTTATTAAGTACCTTTGCTATTTTGAGTTCCTTTTTGCAATTTAATTTATAACATGATTTGAGACCAAATTTTAAAGAATTAACAACAAAAAAAATCTAATGTATTTTTTTCCTCATTTTAGTACTTTTATGTTATTATTTCTATTGTGGTTACTTTTCTTCTTAATCAGAGTTGGATATAAAATATGCAAAAGGATACTTAGGAAAGGATGTCATCCACCTGGTGGTTGAGGATCCCAAGTCGAATGTCGGAAGTGGGGGCGCTACAATCAATGCTTTGGTAACGGTGGTGGAATATATGAGTGCTCGTCGAGGCTACACGGTAAACAATTGGTATTAGCTTTAAAGATAGTTTTTTTGCTAGATCGTGTCTGATTGTCAACGTTACTCTATTTTTTCTTTTCTTATTTTTTATGTTCTAGATAAAAAAAAAAAAAAGAATAGGTCTCATGTAGCTTAAATGATTAAAAACTCCTTTGTGAACTGTTCTTTACAAGATTAATTAGTGCAGAGCATTAATTAAACAATTTTTAATATGAAAAAAAGAATTACATGTATGTTTTATTTCCTTAAAAATATAAATCTAATCCCCCAAATGAAATTTCCTAAAGGATTCATACCTTTATTCTGAGTCAGAAATTAAAAAATGTGTATTTTCATAGTATCAACAATTGTGACCTTAAGATAACTCAATCTGAGCTGGTAAAAACAATTGCTTTGTTAATGCACTATAAAGATTGTAGTATCAATATCTAAGTATTATACTATCAACTTAATATGTGGAAATATTTTGAATTGATACAAGAAATATGACACATGGACTGATCCAATTTTTTATTGGAACAAAACAAAGAATTTTTTTCCTTTTTTTTCCCTACAAAATAAAGAATTAATTTGTTTCTTTCTTTTTCCAGTCCATAAATGCAGACGTGTTGGAGAATGCCAAGATTTTAATTTTGCACACTGTAAGTTGTATTTTTGCTGTTAATATTAGTTACAATTTTTGTAGGGTAATGATAATTATGCAAGCTTTGCCAGCTTTAAACAATACAAGGTTATCTAGCTTCTTCACTTAAATTTTTCTTCTGTTTTTTCTTCATTTTACTCGTATGATACACATATAAAATTGAAAAGACTACAGTGAAAATGCTGGTTATTACATTCTAATATATGGGTTTGCTTTATTTTTCAGAGTGAAAAAAAAAGAGAGAATAACTTATTGAATATTTTTAAAGCCTAAACAAAAATTAATATTGTATTTATGTTTTAATACCCAAATTCAAAACAAGATTTTACAGTGCCATTCAAAATTTCTATCAATTTTGTGTCTGTAATGCTGTAAGTAACAGTTGTTCTGCTTAACAAAATATCAAACTTATGTATTGAAATTTGTCAAAATGATTCCATCACAGGGCTCTACTATTATATTTTTATGTTAGAGGTTTGTATGTCTAATGTATGATTGATATCCTTTTCTATGTTTTCCAATTCTTTAGGGAAAGCAGTACGCATATGAGGCATGTTCTCGGCCTTTTCTCCCACTGCCAGCTAGGAGGTTAAGCCCTGAGTTTGACAGCTTGGTTTGCAACTTTGATCTCATCTACTCCGTCATCACAAACAAGGTATACATTCTTTTTTATTATCAAGTCAGTGTCATCTCCAAGAAAATTTTTTTTTTAGAAAGAATTTTTTAATAACCAAAAACTTAAAAGTATTCATGCTGATTTGAAGATGGCTACAGCTCACGCCATACCTGAAATTATTGCTCTTGATTTACTGATGTAAGACTAAAAGATGTGGATTATAGATTTAAGTCTTGCTTTAGAAATGCTGTTTCATTTTGTTTAGACGTTTGTGTTGATTTTTTATTTTGTATCATTTTATTTCTAACAGGTTCATTCCGTACAATTCAAATGAATTTTGTTTTTATTGGATAGTTACTAAAAGCTTGGTACAAATTTATTCTAATTGAATATTAAAGTAGTAGAAGTAAATAAGTTGACAATGAATTGAAAGTTATATATCGAAATACCTTATTTTTTTTTACATGTCATTATCACTCCTTCATTAGGAAAAGATGGTCACTCAATTGTATTTGTTGATCACCTTGTTCAAATAAAAAGCAAAAATAAAGAAACGTCTCCTTTCTTCTCCTTATCATCAAATGCTAACTTGGATTTTATGGTACCAATCTGCTTCAGATCGGTGTCTTTGCTGGAGCAGGTGTCTGGGTTTGCAGTACTGACATGGTTCTGTCTCTTCCAAATCATTTTGGTCAGTACGGCATCTTCCTAGTTATTCGACAAGATATTTTTTTTTTCAAATAGATGACAACCTCCCCCCCCGCCCAAAAAAACCAAAAACAAACAACAACAACAAACAAACAAAAAACAACAGAAAACATGTAAAAAAGACAATTTCAACATAAGTGTTAATATCAAGGCTTAATTAATTAAAAAAAAAATGTTATTCAGTGATCAGAACTTTAACCTTACTAAATCAAGCTGTTTGCAAGTTTTCTTTGTTAAAAAACGAGTAGGATATAATTATTCTAATTTTCTGTTTTTGTTATTTTTGGCTGAATTGGTTACTTAATTCATTTTGTTCATTTTGTACTATTGGTACCCGTCCACAGATTTAACTGATGCTTTTAACGACTGTGAAGTGTGTGCAGTGAGCATACCCATGCCTCCAAAGCAGCTCAAAGATCATGGTGTTTACCAACTAGACAAAGAGGTATTGGTTTTGAAGTACATTGTTTTAGTCTGGATAATTCCATCTTCCTTTACTGATTGAAGTGTAAAGTTACAGAATACTGTTTTATTCATAATTTAACTCTTTAAACCCGAGCGATCACAGTATGGCCGGTAAAAATCACACAATATGACAAGTGAATGCCCACTGCGGCCAGTTGTCATATTGTTTGATTTTTACTGGCCGCACACTGCGACCGTTCGGGTTCAAAGAGTTAAAGCATACTGCACACAAGGGAGAATGTGATAGTGAAAAAAATAGTATGTACCATTTGATCTGAAAAGAGTAAGGATCTAATAAGTACTACTATGTAAATTGATCCATCCTCAGCATCCAAACAATATTGCATGTACATCATTGAAATTTCATTTTGTTTTTACAAATTATTTTTTAACTGATTGTTAAACTGATTGAGATGTTGATAGTTACCTTTCTTCAGCAATCCAACCATTATTCAATGGACTCATGGTAAACTTTCAATTCTTCTTCTTCTTCTCATTTGCCATCTATAACTGTTACAGGGTTACGTGGAGAATATCCTGTATAAAGCCAGTGGTGATGCAATGGAATCATGTTCTAGAGCGGATGGAACTGTGCCTTCTGTAAGTGTTCATATACTTTTGCACATGTATTTTAAATGTTGAGGTCATACAATTTTTAATGCAAAGTATTTGCTTTTCATGGTTGATTATTATGACATAAAAAAGATCACCATCGTCTATATATTTTACATGGATTACATTGATGGTGTAACTCAATAGCATTCACTTTCTTTAATGGTCTACATTCATACATCATCGTCTACCACAGTGTAATTGTGACTGTCCTGGTGATGCAGTTCATTAATTTAAATTGATGATTCAATTCTGTGCGAGGATAATTATATTTTTTATTAACCTGTTTTGAAATTGTGTCCTCTAGTTGTTTTGTTTTTTTAAATACAATCGTCAAGCTATACAAGCTCTATATATTTATTTCACTTTTGTTGTATTTGAATACAGCAGCTGTAATTTATTTACCCTGTTCCAACATACTGAAGAAGCTATTTTTTTCATCAGTTTACTCAATACATATTTTGACTTTAATATTTATGTTGTTTTGCATCAGGCTGTCGGGATGGTGTTCTTGTCGCAGGCTGTGGCAGAGAAGCTGCTTGCTTTCTATACAAAGCCCCCTCTGGACGCCTGCACATACATGGGTCTGGATAGTGGTCAGCCTCCATTGAAAGTAAGTACAACAAAAAATCTACCAGTCTTTACAATCCCCACAAACTACCAGTCTTTACAATCCCCACAAACTACCAGTCTTTACAATCCTCACAAACTACCAGTCTTTACAATCCCCACAATCTACCAGTCTTTACAATCCCCACAAACTACCAGTCTTGCCAACAGTAAACATATTTTTTTTTATAAGCAATAGGATCTAGAAGGGTGATATGCCTTAACACTCAAGCTTGCACCTATAAACTTACATGTATATCTCATCATATCATTTGTTTCAATATAATGAGTGTTACTACTGTTTGGGTGTGTGTGAAACCTATTAAAAATAAAGATGTTTAGAAGATTTTTTAATGTTTCACGGTTACAGTGAAAGCAACAAATAGCCACACTGATAATGATATTGATAGTTTTAATCTTCTTTCTGCCCACATAACAATAAAGCAAAAAAAAACATATGCAGCAATAAAATATTGAAATAGCTCATTTCATAATCTCAAAAGTTATCTTTAAAAGAAGTTTTACGTTCCATCCGTGATAGTATATATGATCACTATTTTTACATGGTGCTTTTTATATTTTCTTGTCAATTTCCAGCTATCACTTTTTTTCGATGTCTTGCTTCCGATGACATCAAGTGTTTCCGAGGATGACTTTGTGCGAGGAAACCGTGGCAGCTCTTTTGGTCAACCAGTTTCAAAAGCTGAGGGGAACAGCCGTTTCAACATGGAGTATGCACGTCAGACACTTTGGAACGATTTACACGCATTCAAGATCAAAGCATGTTAGTGAAAAACAGTTTAGATGCCTGTTCAAAACTGTTCATTTTTTATTTATTGTATGGTTGGTGGAAATCAAAGTTTACTCTGATAAATTGACTTGAAAAATGCTATTAACCTATTGAGTATCTTTAGTTTTGTGTTTGTCTTTAGCAAGTTTAAAGTTTAAATCATAAGCTGGCTTTATTTGCTCAGTAAAAACTTTTCGTTTTTGAATGTTAGTTGTAAATTAATACTTGTGTCATAGTTCCAAGAAACTTCCCTAATTTATAAAAATTGTTTGCAAAGAAGGAGACTTCCTGTTTGTTTTCCTGCATTTTTTGTTGCCTGTTTTGTTTTGTTTTTTTTTGTTTTTTTTTTTTTTTTTTTTTTTTTTTTTTTTTTTTTTTTTTTTTTTCTTTTCAATTTGTAAGTGTTGTAAATATCACAAAATAACTGGAGTGGCTCATGAAAGTCCTGCTTTGCTCGATATAAAGCCTCCTCTTGTGTTACTTAAAGAGCAATTAGAGTTCAAGTTCATCTACAGATATTGAATATTTGCCTGAAGTAGTGCCAAGTTAATTTTGTGAAAAAGCAATAGAAATATACATTATTCCTTTACTCCCATGTTCCAAAAGTTGTTATTGTTCATACCATGCTTTGTTGAAATTGTTCCATTGTAGGTGTGATTGAAGGTGGAGTGTATCATTACCTTAACCAGTCAGCCATTGATTACAAAAAGCTAATGCTTAATTTTCCGGAAACTGAAAACATTGGTTTTTCATGGGAAAAGAGAGTCCATGTTGACATCAAGGTATACTGAATTTGTATTTAAATCTTATATATAAATGTCTCACATTTTATTATATTTTATATATTGATATTCAAAAAATGTTGGAGGAGGTCACTCTTATATTTTGATAAAACTGGAAAAACTGGTAAGCACTTGTTCAAACTTTGAATCTATGCTCTATGGAAAGTCATTTAAAAAAAAAAAAAGAAATAGAACATATTTGGTAGAAACTCCTCAAATTTGCTAGAGATGTTCATTATCATTTTGATATAATGAGACAGTAACTAAAACTAATATCCTTTTGATCATGTATGCAATATTCACATGAACATGTCTGTTTAAAGAATATAAAACTTTGGTACATGATGTACTTGATTAAAATAGCATTTGCACCTTCAAAGTTCAAAATATGAAGTTATAAAAACTAAACTAACAAATGCATCAATTGTTTACAAAAGGCTTTTCTAAAAAACAACAACCCCACCTTGGCTCTATTTTTCACCAATTATTAATTCTTAGCAATGTCTAATCAGAGGAACTTTTTAACCATGTCTATTAAGATGTAAATGCTTCTTTTCTTTAATTCTTTTTTTTTATTGACTGTTTCTTTAGGAACCATGCATTGTGAAGGAGGACTGTGTTGTTATAAACTCTCTGTTGAGCGGAGATGTGAAAGTTGACAACAGGTCTGTTGTAAGTCACTGCGACCTCAATGGACAAATTAAAGTTGGGAGAGATTGCATTCTATCTGGTGTACACATTGAACACACTAAGGTAGGTCTATGATGAATAAGATACTAGGCATTTAAGTTTGCCTAAATTTGCCTAGAGCTTGCGATTGCAAAAGTAATCAACTGCTTTTGTTGTTATAAGTTTTAGAAATGAATGGAGAAAAGTAATGGGGATGATGGAAAATGTTGTGATCACAAAACTTGTCATTTTACAGTTTCTTTCTTGAATCTAATATTGTTATACCAGTTATAATAGTACTTGGTTTATTTCATGTGGAACCTCACACTCTATAATATACGGAACTTGTCTTTGTGATTTTTTTTAAGACACTTGAACACATTTTTATGAGAAATAACTTTTCAATGTGTTCTCAACTGTTAAGTTAAAAAAAAAAAAAAAAATTAATTTCTTGTTTTTGGCTGAACTCTTAAAATTCAGCCAGCTTGTTGATTATGTATTTTTTTGTTTTACCTAAGAAAAAAGTCAAGAGCACAGACTTTCCCGACAACACAGTTGTACAAGGCTACAACGTGAGGCTAAACAGCATAGGATCATCAAGGCACATGCTTGCAGTGCATGGTCGTCACGATGACATACATGTAAGTCTTAATCCTTTGTTTGAAGTGTACTATGTGTATTTTCAATTCAATGTCACTTAATTTCTTTTTTTTTTGGGTTGGGGAGGGGGGAGTTTGGAACATTGTATTTTTATGCTCTTAGACTACTACAGAATCAACAGTGTATTTGTAATAATCCTCCCCTTTCTTTTCAAAACTTACTTGAAAAAAGTGATTCAAACTATGAATTTACAAGTATTGTTTATTCTACCTTAAAACATACAAAAGGACAGAATCATGTATCATGAAATTTGTCGAACACATGTGAGATAATACTCATTTGATGATTCATATTGGTTTTTTTAAATGCCATTCAAAAGATAATTTACGATATCTTTTTTCTACTTCAAAATAGACAAAATGACATATTGTATCATAAAATCTGACATACATATCTAAGAAAATGCTCCTATGATTTTTTTTTTACGCTGATTATTTTGTTCAAAGCCAAGTCCAACTATGCTTTGCAATACCTCTTTTTCTACTTTAAGCAGAACAAACCCCCAAAATTTGATATACAGATAATTATTATGAACTATTCTCCCATAATTTTTTCATCCCGTTTATTATTTCACTGCAAAGCCCCAAACTGGAAAAGCATGAGCAATTTTTGCAACCAGGCATGGCTTGTCTTTCTACTTTTAAACAGACAAAATCTATCTTAAAATTTGACATGCCCATAGAATATAATGCTCTCATAAATCTACATTACCAGGCCCCTAGCTGGAAAAGCATGAGCACATTCTGCAACCAGCCCTGGCTCGTTTTACTCAACAGA
The DNA here is from genome assembly GCA_003991915.1 of Elysia chlorotica. Lineage (NCBI taxonomy): Eukaryota > Metazoa > Mollusca > Gastropoda > Plakobranchidae > Elysia > Elysia chlorotica. Next base: position 18,064 of record RQTK01001007.1, on the reverse strand, counting down.
ACAGGCATTGTGATGGAGGAGCTCTGGGGAACTGAGGTGGTGAGTTCCCAGTACAGTAGTTTTATTTCTGTGTTCCTGTTTATACAAATGATTAATCAAACAGATATTTTACTAGTACTGAACTGCTCTTTTTATAATTTTTTAAATATTTATATAAAGTTTCTCTTTTGTAACTTCAATTTTCAAAATCAATTTCAAGAATATTGAAAAGTTATGATGTTGTAGAAAGTTGTTGTATTTATGTGCGCAGATAGAGTAAAATTAATTCCTTAAGTATATGTGCAGTAACCGGAAAGTTTGTATTTATATTCATTGCTAGAACAAATTTGTATATATATATATATGGCTAGATAGAGCAGCTTTTTGGATATTCCAGTTTAAAACAGCATATTAGCTCAAAGCATACAGATACTGAGAAGTTTATTTGCTCATCTTTTTTTCTTTAAAAAAATCCAGCATGATGACAATAAGACCATCTTGACAGCTAAACTGTTTCCAGTATTTCACATTTCTGAGAATGTTGGCTTGAAAGAAATTTTGTGGCTCATGGGTGAATGTGATGATGATGAGAATAAGACAATTCTCAGACGGTGAGTTTCCAATGTTGGACAAGCTAATTGGAATGTTGATATTAGGGGTAAAGATCAAAATTACATTTGGTACAAAAATTATGCAAAAAATTGTTCAATGCAACTAGCATTATATGCCTTTGCAGCTATTTTTTAAATAAGGGAGCAGTTCAGTTTTTACACTTGAAGCTGTGAATTATGAAAGATTGCATTTTCCTGAGGTTTTGAATGATGAAATTATTTTATATATCTTAGATAAACAAAGGTGTTTTTTTTTAACGTAGAGAATTTAGGAAAGAACAAGGGTAACTGAAAGAAAAAAAGAAAATAAAACTTGCAAATTTAATTTTGTTTTTTAATTTAAAATGTAATGTGAATGTAGGTAATAGAACACATACCTCTTGACACTGCACTGGTGCTCTTTCCACCCTACAGGTTATTCAATACATTGTAAAGTGTTGAAAATGGTGAACCATGTTTTGTTGTTTATTTTGTCTTTTTTGTTTTGTGAGCAACATATTCTGAGCAGAATAAATGTAATGCTCTTTTTTTTTTTCTCCCAATGTTCTTTTCCCTGTTTGGATGTTTATGGTTATAGTTCTCTATTGAGTTTAACGTCTCATAGGTTCCTCTAGGGAGTCCTATGTTGAATTTATGGTTATAATAGTTCGCGTCAGCTTAAATATTAAAACATTTTGTTTCCAACTGGCTCTAAAATACTAACTGATCTAATTTGAGGAGGGCAGACCAACCTTCATGATAATGTTATACATTTTTATCAAATTTAATTGATCATTGTCTTTTTTTGTTTTGAGGAGCCTGCCAAATTTGTCATAGTTTTAATGCTCTATTTACATTTTTAGAAAATGTATATTGATTAGTGGTCTATGATTTTTTAAATGTTTTCTATTTTTGTCTTTAGGTGGAGAGAGTCTTGGCGTTTATCTTTCACTGATATTCTAAGCAACACAGATATAGAGGCTGAGTTTAAGTGGAGAAGGCAAGGGCTATAAAACACTCTATTTATTAAGTTACCTAGTACAGTAATTGTGTCATGCTACTTCTCTTTTTTAGCACATTGGTATTCTTTTTTTCATTTATGTTGATGATTTTATTGTGAAAATTCACTATTTTATAGTAGTCATGGATTTTCAATATCTGTTTTCTGTAAAATTTGTTGATAAATTCTAATGTGGTTCTGCCATGTGATGCGTTCTTTCTCAAATTGGATTTTATTACGTAATCCTGCTTTTTGTTAAATTCTCATGTTAAATACACACAATTTTTTACACAATACTATGGAATATTAAAAATGTTTCTGCAGTCATTTAAATGTAAAAAAGTGAACTTATAAGGTTCATTTACCATTACCTATTTCAGGAAATTATTCTTCAAAGTAGGCCAAGAAGATCTCAAGAACACTTTATTGAACCAGGGCAACAAGGGATTCTGTAGCCTGCACAACAGTGCAAGCGTGGAGGGTTATACTAGTTCTCTTCTGCAAACCCTTGATAAAGGTATGGGTTGGGAAAAGTCCAACACTGTTAAAAGCTTGATTTACTTCATTTTCCTCGGATATTCAATTCATTTATTGTGGGAAACTGCAGGTGGTCTAATTTTTAACCTTTGATATACGTTTGTGATAGTACCTCTTTGTATTGATCTGCGCGCATCTTCCATTTTGAAAAATTGAAGTCTTTAACTTTCATATATTTTTAAAATAGTGCTGACAGAAGGAATCGACCTTGAATCGTGTGATATGAAAAGGTTAAGAGATTCCTAGGTATTCTTTAAAACCTGTACACGATTGTAATGTGATTCCTGATGATTGTAGCTAACAAGTGTTTACCTTCAAGAGTATAATCTAGTTAACTATACCCTTATAATTAAAAAGATGAGCTTTTTAGTTAATATGGGTTATTTTAATTTTGCTTAAAAATTTATTTCTCTTGCCTCCATTGGTAAGCCTATTTGAGTTTGATGGAAACATCATGCACACAAATTTGAATTGTAAATTGTTTACAGTACTTACTACCTCATCTGATTGTATTGGATCCTTATACTTAAATATACTTCTTTTTTTTTAAATATCAAGAGTCTTTTAATATATTCATTTTTTTTATCTCACAAGCTCTCCGAATGATTAAAAATGTTGAGGAAAATGTTGAAAATACTTTTGCAGTGGCAAGTGAAACCACGTCTCCAGGCATTGCTGCACGGACGCTGGCCAACATTGCTGACATGCTTGGTGGGATGGCAGGCACCCAGGGGGGGCTGCGCAGTGGACCTGCCGGAAACATAAAGTGGAAAAAAGCATTCTCCTATCTAGAGGTTTTTATGATTTGTCATTGTCTCACCTGAAAAAAAATTGAAAATAGATTACTTTGAACATACGCAAGTACTGAATTAATATGTTATTAGTAAAATAACGGCAATAAAGATAATAGTAATAATAGAGATAATAAAGGCGCCTTCTCTAAAATAAGTCAGTACTGCCATAACTTTTTAATCTATTTTTGTGTTGATATGTATACATGTATATATTATGCTTTCTGGAATTTTTTCTTAAAGCTAAGAATGAATGTCTAAAAATTTAGTCAATGCTAGACTTGATTACTCATGGGTCACTTTCAGCAAAAAGCACTTAGCACTATTAATTTAATCTGAATATTAAATTATGCAAATGTTTTTGTATAATTATGTCAAGTTATCTCTAACATTTGCAAAGCATACATTGATGTAAATATGTTGAACGCTCGTCATTCAACCCTAAGGTTTTTTAGCTCAAGTTTGCTCACAAGACATAAACTGAAAGATAATTAAGTAAATGAAAGCTCCTTGTGAATCCCTCCCTTTGAAGGCAGGAAACTTTGCTCAGGGAGTTGCAGCAATGGCCAAAGAGAGGGAGCACTGGATGGGCAGGCCAGATCTGTTGATAAGAGCAGCACGGCACTACGAGGGAGCTGCACAGATCCTCATCAGACAAGCTGTAATGACGGCGCAAGAGGTGAAATCGATAGCCTTCAAAGATAGGATAAGATGGAACTTAATTTAATTTCTTTAAACGTACATTTTGTGGTCTGAATATGCAGCACAAATAGAATATATTGACCAAATATTGCATGCAATTTTGTCATAGAATATGATATAAAGAAATTCATACAAAATTCAGAATAATATTTATAAGAGTGGTAATAATAATAATAATAATAATAATAATAATAATAATAATAATAATAATAATAGTATTAATAATAATAACAACGATAACAATAAGAAAAATAATATTAATGATAAGAATAATAACAATAAAAAAGGTTGGGTCTAATAGAACATTAATGCTGTCAGAATAACCTGTGTGCATGAAATCAGATTTTATTTTCTAATTTTTCTATTTCAAACAAATTTGTGCTACGTATATGAATTTGAAAAGTACTGATATTGCACAATTTCATAAATATAAAAAAAAAATCCTTTTTATGATCAGAATTATATTTTAAAAGGTAGTGTAAAGTTTTTGGTATTAATTTTTCTGTTTTCAAGGCATATGCTGCGCATAAATATTTATGATTATTTGAAAATATAAAGCTGATATCCATATCTCTATCTCATCTGTAAGTTTTTCAACACTGGTGAAGGCACACTTCCACTCATGTACAAGTGGGTTCAGGCCGACTGCCCAGCACGCATTGACATATCCGGTGGCTGGTCAGACACCCCTCCTATCACCTACGAACATGGAGGGGCAGTTACCATGGTAGGACTTCTCGTCAACGGCAAGGTGAGGATAAGATACCTAAGGATATGATGGTGGAAAAAAGATTTTTACTTATAGTTTAAACATAATTTGATTTGGTAGTAAAAAAAAAAAACACTCTTGTACTTAAAGTTTTCAACATTATTATGAATTAAACCATAGGAGACAGATAAAATATTTATTATTCGATTCATCATTTTTTTTTGTATTGTATAAGATTAAATAGTCTAAGGGTTAGGTTTTCGTTAAAATTATCCAGATTGAGCTTCTTTGCTCTTTATGTGACTTTGAAATTTTTATTGTAGATACAAGCTTAAAATTTCAATGCTTTTGCATTTATATAGAATAGATTTGTTAGTTAAGTAGATTTGAGTGTGGTTAAATATCAGACATATTGTGTCCGTAAAAATCTACCATGATGATGATCTTTTTTCTTTTTCAATGCAGAGACCTATTGGAGCTAAAGCACGAAGAATCAAAGAGTAATGCTTTTGATGTTTGTGTTGTTATAAACGTATCTCTGTTTTATTTTATATCAAATGCAACTCAATTTTATTCTGTTAAGATTAAAAGCCATATTGATTGTCATTATTGCTAAGAGTCATAATTTACTAACAAAAATAATTTACTGTCTTTATCTAAAAAGTATTAGGTGGATTTTGAGAACCTTTCCCTTCTCCACACAAAAAATGTAAACAATATAATATATATATTTCCGTTTCTCTTTCAAATTCATAGTAAAACAGTTTCAGTTTTAAAAGTAACTTTCTCCAATGCTTTGTTGACTTTCTATGAAATTTAACATTTCCAGCTGGCTTCTTTTTCTTATGTTTACCGTAATGGAGAAACCACGAAAAAAATATTAAAAATATTTTATGTATGCTTAACCTTTTTTTTTTTTTTACCTTAGCCTTCTTAAAATCCAAGTTGACCACTTTTTATCATATATAACATTCCTCTAATTTTTTTTTTGTCCAGACCCATTCTGCGCCTAGTCCTGGTGCCAGCCGACTGCGAGGCCGGAGCAGTGAACACGGTGGTCGAGTGCCGAAACCTGTCTGACCTGGAGGATTACTGTCAGCCGAGGGCCCCCGGCGCGCTGCTCAAAGCCGCCTTTGTGTGCGTGCAGCTGATTGATCTCCAGTCCACGGCAACCCTGGCTCAGCAGCTGCTCGACAACTTTGGCTGTGGGTTCGAACTGCATTCCTGGTCGAACCTGCCACAGGGCTCAGGTAAAAATGCTGGAGCTTGGGCTTTGGTTAGTTTTACTCCCAGAATGTTTCCTGGAGAAATCTTCACTGAGACAGGTAAAAATACTGGAGCTTGGGCTTTGGTTTTTTGGCTTTTTGTTTCCTGGATAAATCCTTCACAGAGACAGTGGCTTCTCATTGTACCAACTGAGGATCAAACTTTGAACATGTCAAATATTTTGGACCTCCTCATTAGTCAAGTATTTATTTGATTGAGATATCTGGCGCTGTAAACAGCATGAGAGAGATACCAATCCTTTTTTTTATTTACATTCTAAATGTGTTGTTCAATGCCTAATGCCCTAAAAAAGTGAAAGTTTAGAATTGTGCTCTGCATGTATCATATTCTCTGCAAGATAAAAGTGGACACCATTTATTTTTTAAACTTTACAATTTAGTTCAGTCCAAATAAGGTAGAGAGCTTTATTTAAAAATCTTTTTAAATAGAGATCTTGATAAAATATATTTTCTGATTGAGTAAAAAAAATGTTGAATCCACAGACTAGCTTTGAGCGAGCAATAATATACCCCAGCTCATGTCAACATTGTCAAGAGATTTAATAGTTTTTCATCGTTTGATTTTCTTGTTGAATATGTTGTATTTCAGGTATGGGAACAAGCTCCATATTGGCTGGGGCTGTGTTGGCTGCATTGCTTACCGCTGCAGGAAAAAGCTTTGACATTCCAGGACTCATTCATGCTGTGAGTTTTCCTATGTTTTTTTTTTTCTGGATTAATTGTATTTGTTTGTTGTTGTTTTTTTAATTGTGTTGATTTTTATTTACTGTATTTATAATGGTTAGTAGCTGGTGTTTAGCGCATAGTAGAGAAATTTTAGAAGGAAATAGAAAATAGATAGCAATGTTTGTATTATGATTGCAAAAGATAATTATTAAAAGAAAATTGAATATATATATATAGAAATGCTTATATTTTGAGTGCATAGAGAAATTTTACAGGAAAATTTTAAATAGATAACAATGCTTATATTATGAGGGCATAGAGAAATATTAGAAGAAAATTGAAAATAGATAGCAATGCTTATATTATGAGTGCATAGAGAAATTTTACAAGAAAATTTTAAATAGATAACAATGCTTATATTATGAGGGCATAGAGAAATAATACAAGAAAATTTTAAATAGATAACAATGCTTATATTATGAGTGCACAGTGTCCCGCTCAGCAACAGGTTTCATCCTTTTTGTCAACAGGTCCTCTACTTAGAGCAGTTGTTAACAACTGGAGGCGGATGGCAGGATCAGATAGGAGGCCTCACCGGTGGAGTTAAAATCGGCCTGTCAGAGGCACACCTCCCTCTCAAAGTGGACTTTGTGGATCCTGAGATCAGGCCTCAGCTGCTGCAAGAGTTCAACTCGAGGCTTGTCCTCATCTACACAGGGAAAACGAGGCTGGCTAGGAACCTTCTTCAGGTCTATCATCATGTTGTTACTGTGTGCATTATGAAATCTAATTGATATACATGTTTTTGGTGATCTGTTGTACCCAGGAATTGACATCCAAATTTTCAGGTGATTATACCAATGTATATAAAGAAAGGTGTTAGGCAAGGCTGTGTGTTATCTCCATCGCTTTTTAATCTATACACAGAATACATATTCCGGGAGATTGATACAGTACCAGGTCTGAAAATAAATGGTGAAAATATAAATAACCTTAGGTATGCAGATGACACAGTACTCTTAGCAGAATCTCAAAATGACTTACAAAACCTAGTCACCATCATAGAAGAGCACAGTGGAAAGTATGGGCTACTTATGAATGTGAAGAAGACCAAGGTTATGGTTATATCCAAGAAAGAGCCACCTAAAGCAAAATTAAAGGTTAAAGCCAAGTCCATTGAGCAGATTGACCAGTTTGTTTATTTGGGCCAGTTAATAACAACAGATGGTAGGTCTGATTCAGAAATAAAGAGACGCATCACCATCGCCAAAAATGTCTTCTCAAAATACTCACAAATACTGACCAACAAAAGAGTGAGTTTGCCAACCAGACTGAGAACAATGAAATGTTTTGTGTGGTCACCGTTCTTATATGCAAGTGAAACATGAACATTAATTAAGTCTATAGAGAAGAGAATAGATGCCTTGGAAATGTGGATGTATAGGAGAATGAACAGAATTTCTTGGAAAGATAAGGTGACAAATAAGGAGGTCTTGGATAAAGTTGGCATGCAGAAACCAGAACTGCTGCAATTAATCCAAAGAAGAAAACTGGCATACTATGGCCATATAAGAAGACACTGCAGCATCCAGAAAAAGTTGTGGAAGGCAAGGTTGAAGGGAAGCGTGGTAGAGGAAGGAAGAGGCAGTCGTGGCTTGCCAACATACAGGAGACATCCCAGTTACGACTGAGTGTAGCCTGTGAAGCAGCCTTGGACCGTGAAAGATGGCGCCGAATGACAGCCCACCTCGGAGACGGGACGGCACAGCGATAGATAGATAGATAGATACCAATGTATTCTAAATGTGTTGATAATGCTGATAAAAAAGAAAAGATTAAATTTATCTTTATATCTTTAATACTTATTTATGAAACTATTATTCACCAAGCTTTTGCAACATTGAGGGAAAAAATCAGAAGGACAATGGTTAGTATCTGAAACATTAGAAGAGGATAAAGAAGATAACAAGTGAAAAAAAAAAAAGAAGAAATATGAAGACAAGGGGTAAAACTCTTATTATGCGTCATATTGTATCGTCTCTTTCATTTTGTTCTTTACCAAGTGAACCAAATAATCCATCTCTATCAGGATGTGGTGAGAAACTGGTATGCTAGGAACCCTAATATTGTCCAGACAGAGGATGATCTGGTACATCTGGCAAGAGAATGTATTCAAGCTTTTGTGGATGGTAAGTAGCTTTGTTGTTGTTATAAAAGTGATGTTCAAGGTATAGACAAATAAAGAGCAAAAAGAGCAATATATTGTAGATCTCTTTGTTTTAAAGTTATAGCTGGGTGAAGCTTTAATAAACAACAAACATGGGCCAATATTAAATGACGTTGGAATAATTGATAGCGTGCTGAAAATTCTGAACTTAATATATCCATGTCTGTATACAATGAAGGAATATTTTAGTCTGCAGTTGTTCTTGTTTTTAGATTCCTTCTGGATGTACCGGTAAGCATTTATCAATCTATAAATTAATAAGAGGAATCTTTGATTTCTCTCAATGCACAAATTTTGATTTTTAAAGCGTTATCTTGTTTTGCATGCAGAATTATCGCACCAATTAAAAACCTTGTGTATCAGAAATGAAAAGAAACAAAAAAAAAAAACATCAGTTGTAAATTACAGCATGTGCCACTTTGAAAGCCCCATCAGGATTCTACTAGCATGCGTGCATGCCAACTGTTCTTAATCTTTTTAAAATTTATTTATTTATTTATTATTATTTTTATTTATTTATTTTTTTTTTTTACAGGTGATTTCCAAGCTGTCGGGAACTGTGTGGCACGATATTGGGAGCACAAAAAGTGCTTAGCACCAGGCTGCGAGTCTACGACCATAGCTCGCATCATGACGGTGCTGAAACCTTACGTGTATGGCATGTGCAGTGCCGGTGCTGGGGGCGGAGGGTTTATTTACGGCATTATGAAGGAGCCAAACTGCCACGCCTTCGTCAGAGAGATCCTCAACCAGCAAAAGGTCAGCATATGGATCTATCATAATTGTTGTCACTATTACCATTATTGATTAATGTTTATATGTTTAAGGAAGCACATGCACATTTATTATTCCATTTAATCAAACAGCTAATCACATAAAGTAGTGGCTAGGTAAATTCAAGCCGGTTAATTGCGAGTTTTAACTAAATGGACAAACTTTGTGTCGCTAAATCATGACCTAAACACAGTAGTGACAACCATTAAAATAAATTGCACTCCCCTCTTCAAAAAAAAAAAAGAAAAAGTATGTAAGTGCACTTGCATTACCTGCTTTTTGTGTGGTTGATTTGTTGTAAAAGGAATAACGTAACAATATCCTTTAAGATTAAAGAGAATAAGCACATTGTCAAGACACGCATCTGCTAAACACAGGTCAAAGAATCCTCTTATTTAAGCACATACGTATGTATTGCATTGCAGTTAAAATACTATAATTATTATTCTTTTCTATTTTCTCACAATCTTAAAATAAACTTACAATATATAGAAGTTGAGTATTTGCCAAACTGTCAGTAAATTAATTTATGGATACATTACTCTTGCTATCTACAACCTAAAAGTTCTCAATATAATATTGTAAATACATTTTTTTTCCTTAAAAAATTCATAAACCATTATGCAGTGCCTTTTCTGTTTCACAGGATCTTAAAGCTGTTGTCTATGATGCTTGTGTGGATACTGAAGGCTTGACAATAACACAGGAGGACTGAATGATTCAATGTCAATAGGATAAATCAATGAATTGAATTAGCGATCTCACCAACATAAGTTTTTGGGATCAAGTTTTTTTGTTTATATGTACATGGATTTTTTGTTTTCTTTATCTACAAATGTTATCTTTTTATTTGTGATCTGAGACTTGCGTCTACACTAGATGTGCATTTCATATTTCAGGTATAAAACTGTTTTTTCATTTTTATTTTGTGTGAATCAATATTAATTTTACTGAACAAACTTCCTTTTTTATATTCTGATTTAAAGATGTATTGATAACTATTGAGGTGGTTAAGATAAAGCTCTTATGTATTTTTTGTTACATTACGAGACAACTGAGAATTTACCAATTATATATAGAAAATTAAAAATCATATGAAGTATCATTTTACAACTTAAAATTAAAATAAGAGTAGTAAAAATTTAATTCAATCAACTTCTACACAAGTTTAATCAAGTGCCTGCCATGAATTCAAGTATTACAAAATTTTTTTCGCCTGTGAATGATGGGATCGTTTTGCATTGATTCATACATTATGCATATATTTACATGCACTACTTGGTATGGTCCAAGCACTTGTTAAACTTGTACTTACTATGTGCAATCTAAATACATTTATACTTTCGCAAAGTAATATTTCAATGCAAAATATTTGCGTTTTAACTGTATTGAGTGTTGCTGCTGTGCTTTACTATGAATATATAAAAACGTCCTAAAAAACCCATTGTAAGGCTTCACCTTCCTGTACAATCTATATTTTTGAACGAGATGATCACCATTAGTGTGCCAAACATTGTAAAACTGGCCATTTTATCTTTACCGGTGAAACTGCCTTGTACAATGTAGTTCCTTTTTTTTTTACAGCATCTGCAGATGCATTGAATGCAGTGCTGTTTAAAATAAATTTTTATTTTAAAATTTAGCAAGGTAAAAATCATAAGTATATGGATTATAACTAAAGTATATAGGTAGAAATCATAAGTATATGGATTATAATTAAAGTATATAGACTATAATTATATAGATTACCATTTTTTCTTCTTAGATATCTAATTTTACTTTTAGACCTCTTCAGTCCATTTCTTTACCAAGTTATCTTCATTGATTGGTAACTTTGTTTTTCTAAATTTTTCAAACCAGCTCCATTTATTCATCATTGAATAGAGCATTTTGATACCTCATGTACATACATTATTACAATGGTTTGCAACATTGGTGAAATATGAATTTTGAATGGAATCAAAAGGATTTTGTCACGTCCACCTAATATGTGGTCGAAACACCTCCATTATGACTAAATGAAATAAATCCTATCATGGTGATTAAAAAACTTATGTCACAAGTAAGTTTTGCATGGAGATAATACATTTTTTTCATGCTAGTACATGAATTGTCTGGTGTGACCTATGAGTTGGTGGTTGCAAATGGACATGTCAATGCTGAAAGGTCTTGTGGATACAAATATGCCTTGATTTTGGGGGGTTGTTGTTGTTTTCTGATGACTAAAGAAATAGATGTAAGGGGAGAGAAAAAGTTGTTTCAGGCTGTGAGAGAAGAAAGGCTTAAGTCGTTCACAGAATTTGCATGAAGTTTCATTTTTTGTAAAGGAAAGGAATAAGCGACATTGACCCATCCATTTTGATGCTCTTTCATATTGTTTGTTTGTGTGTGTGTGTGTGTGTGCCTTTATGTTCTAAAATTATGTTGCAAATATAATCAGATCACACCATTCAGCTGCTTGAAGAAAATGAACTGAATGATAATTGATCTAAGAACTGTGATTCAGTATTTCCACATTATCAATTGAGTCCTTGTTAATTGTTACTTGTACTACCTTTATTAGTTATGGCCTTGAAGATTCTTTAGTTCTGTTGTAATCTAAGTCTCCATCATTTTTATATTGGGTACTAGATGGAACGGCTAACAAGCTGCTTTGCTTTAAGGGAGGAATTTTTTGATGTGATCTTTAAATTATGTGCTTCAGTATTAATCTCTGTAGAGATCAAACGTTACACTACAGTCAATGCATGGATACAAATGGGTTAACCAAAGTACTTGATATTAAAAAGTAAAATTGTGATGTAAGTTTTTTTTCTCTAAGTATTAAATTGTTTAGCTTTCTGTATTAACCAAATGCTCAATGACTTTTTCTATATTAACCAAATGCTCAATGACTTAGAATGGAACGGGTTATACAAAGATTTGTCAAACGAAATTCTAGATAGTACAGGATACAATGAATTGTTTAAAATTTTCAACTGATCTATGTATGCCCTAAAAAGCATTAGCATTACATAGACACTGTTTCAATTAATAATACTTTTTACATTTCCACCGCATTATAGAAGTAATTGTTTGATCTACTTTCTCCATGGCTTCATTTTCATCTATTCATATTTGAAGTATGATCTTTCAAAATATCTTTATATATTTTGTATTAATTCATATTGTGCTCGAAGAATATGATTATTCAATGCTGTCTTGACACATTCATATTTTTTTGTCATTGCTTTGACTTTATAATGTAATGTGCTGATTTTGAGGAGGATATTTTCCAGTGTAAAGTATAGAAAAGTGCATTGAATACAATGCTTTATCAGGAACCAAGAATGTATACTAGACAGGTTCGCGTTTTATACACACACACACTGTGTTGATTCTACAGATTTACAAAGAAGTTTTGTCTATTCCAATTATTATATTTTGATGTGCATTTTTTACTGCAATCAAACAGCAAAGAAATAAGCTTTGCCTAATTTACAACAAATTGAAAATAAAAAGTAGTTCCTGTAACTTGCTTATTACTTTGTGGTATTGTTACTGTCTTTTTTCCCCCGTTGTTCTTTTCTGTTATAAATTGCAGGTCAATCAATACCCACCACACAAATTGCACTTGCAAAATTGTATGATGGTGATGGTGAGAACATATAGGTTGCGCATAATGATGATGGTGATGATGGTGATAAATATGATGATGATAATATTGCTGACATTCATGAAGATGATACCTTCCTTGATAGGGATGGAAATTATTAGCTCATGCAACATGGTAATTACTCTGTAAAACTAATAGAATCATATAATGTAAAGGCTTGACTCATGTAGGCCAATTGACTTCCTAACTTATTATGTTATATAGATAACAGGCCCAAACTTTTTGAATCACTTTAATCATGATGATAATCAAACAGTGTAATTAATCCTACTAAGGGTTTCTAACACTGGATTTAAATAAACCAACCAACTTATCAAACCAAATCCTCCATCTATCTCCTCAATCTCTTAATGTTACTTTTCCTCATGCTCTCTGCTCCCTTTGTCTATGATTATGTTAAAACAAACTGCCTGTGGTGGAATTGTCATATTTCAAAATAATAAATCTTAAGCTCATCTAGTAGTATACCACTATAAATGAAATAACTAGGTTACTGCTTCCACAAATTATTTGTGCCCTAACACTTTTGCAGCTACTTCTTGCAAAATATCGGCTTCGGAAGCAGAATCGTCGTTTTATTATCTCCCTTTATACGGAGTTATTTTCCTTTGAATATTGAAGGAACGTAACCTTAGCGTACATAACTGGGACAAGTCTGGTAACCCAGATAGCTCAGAATTATTAATTGGAGGCCGACTCGCGGTGCCTGCCGCTGCCCGCTGCCCCAGCACAGCAATGAGCCGTGTTCGCGAGGCTAGGCCTTGTGCACTGTAGTACAAGTACACTTACTACACACTGTGTTTTGTTTTCCTTTTATTATTTTCAGTTTCATTGTGCTGATATTAGACGCTTTTCTTTTATTGTTCCTAATACTAATGGAATTCATGGTTTAACTCGGCTTAAAATATAAAAAAGAGAGTCTCAGACGAGTCAGAGAGAGAGAGAGAGAGAGAGAGAGAGAGAGTGAGAGAGAGAAAGAGAGAGAGGAAGAGAAAAGACAGGACTTCACTGACAGTGACAGAAAGAAAGGAATACGGGAACGGACCACTCGCGAAAACAGCACAGATAGTAACTAAATATATATAACCTAAAGACACGCTCATTAAAATAAAATAAAGTCGTAATTTTGAATATAGATCTATCGTCGAGAGAGAGAGAGAGAGAGAGAGAGAGAGAGAGAGAGAGAGAGAGAGAGAGAGAGAGAGAGAGAGGACTGGTAACTTAAAAGGATAAATCTTTTGAATCACAACATGCTTTGAAATTTGAAAAATTGGTTGAAAAACAAGAGAATTGTGAATTCTTCAATTCTTTATTACCTTAGAATTTGAACCACAATTTTAGGACGGGTTTAACACGTCACAGAAAACGAGCAAAGGTCTACGTTTAGAGGCTATTCAAACAATTACAAGTAAACAGTTTAAAACAAAACAGTGAGAGCTGACATTGATCTTGATAAGACAGCTATGTGGAAAAAAATATTGCAACAACTTGAAGCAAAATCAATAGATCTATGTAGTGCATACATGTACATAAAAAGGAAAAAAAACATATAGAAAATGTAACTTAGTTAACAGGTTTTAACAAAGCAAAATAACATACATCAGTTTTTGGGGGTGGATAATCTGCAATTTTTATGATAGGCCTATATAATTTAAGATACATTATACAGCTACTTAACCATTATTTATAATACCTTTAATTTTTAACTCACAAAACCATAAATGGTAATCAGAGAAATCAAAATAGCATAAAGACATAAAATTCTTCATTATCAATTGACCTTAAACAATAGGCGTAGGAAATGTAACTTTTAACCAAAGCAAAATAACATTTTAGCCTCAAATACAGTAGATTAGGGTTGTTTTTTTTAGAGCGCCATATCCAATAAACTTAGCTCATGGTGATGATAATGATGACGATGACGGTGAATAAAAAGCATATATAGGTCATAGAAAATGAAAGTTGTGGGGACTCTAAAACAAGATGTATGTACAAGTTAACATAGCATTTGACTTTGATGTTTTTCTTTACATTGAGCAGATAAATGTAAAAAAATGTTTCAAGTCTCAAACAAGACAGGTCAGTTTTATTTTTACGAGCTGTAGTCTCAATTTCTGGTATTCTTTTGTTTCACTAGATGTAAAATGTCACAAAAACTTTAAAAAGTGTTTTTAAAATGGTCATTAGAGATTAAAAACAGTACTATTAGCATATATATAAATTATTGACTGTCAAGGCTTACTTTCATTCAAAATGATAAATCTTAAAGCGTCTCCCAACTCAGAATCAAGAGAGAGAGAGAGAGAGAGAGAGAGAGAGAGAGAGAGAGGGAGAGAGAGAGAAAGAAAATAATTTTGGGGTATAAAATAGCTTCACGAGAGAAAAGTATGAATAAAACTAAAATTACATAGATTCAACACACCCACTTTTGGTCACACTTTACGATCTTTCGCAATGTTGACAAAGGTGGCAATTGTAAATGTTGTTCTGTGTAGAGCGCCCTGGACTTAGCATAATCATGAAAAGGCTAAAACAAAGTCTTCCACTGTATATATCCGTTTGTTTCTTTGGCAGTTGTACTTTTCAATAGCTTGACTAAAATGTTTTAATCTGAGGTCCTCCTCATCAAGTGAAAAGTTCATGTAACTGGCTCCAGTAATGTATCACATTTAAAAGAGGGATGGAGTATATTCTTTTAAAACCATAATAGGCTTATAATTCATAAAAACACAGTTTTTGTCCTTAGGTAGACTGAAAATGTGTGTACAACACCACAACTGTCTTTGCTTAGCAAAATAAGTCTCCACATTGTAGGAAATGAAGCCACGGTCAGGGTGATATATTCCAAAAAACTTGCTTGAAAAGAGTGTTTTAAGAACAGCATTCATCTGATCAATTCCCAGTGTTCCTGGCACCACTAAGTGCTTTTATTTGTTGGTCGTGACGTGTAAAAAGTGTGTGATGGGACACAAGAATCTGGCACGTTTGAGAAGATTGATGGTGGCACTGCTGGAGTTGGGTATACATTCTTTTCTTGCGCACCACTGGAAGATTTCATCAGCTGGCCAATGAAGAGCACATATATGCCCATAAATATTGTGACATGTTGAAGTCTGTTGAAGGCAACAAGTAATCCACTCTTCAAGTTCTTCTTCATCATCTGGGAATATGCAGACCGACACTTTACACTGTCGTAGCCAGAGGTCCAACCATAGACTGAACACTTTCTGCCCATCTCATCACATTCTGGAACTTGAAAAAAATAATAAAAATAAATATTAGAGATTTATAAGTTAGTAATACAAAATAAGCATTTTCTGTGACTCACCATAATCCAGATTAATTTGTTAAAATAGAACTAGAAGTTTTCCAAATTCTCTACAACCACTAAAATTCACAAATGAAAGTGTTAAAAATATTCTTGTCCAAGAGTGGAGCATGTGCTTTTAGAGAGATCTAGAATCAAGACATTATTTATTGAAAAAACTCAATTGGTAAATTATGCAATTTTTCAAGCGTAAAAATCCTTTCTTAAACTTAAGAACAAAATTGAGGGGGAGGGGTGGCAAAATAAATCAATTCATTATGGCCTAAAAATAGAAATAATTATTTTTTTTACATAACAGATAATAACTCTTCCTTTATCTACAATAGATATGCTTGCAGGTTGTCCATCCTCGTCAGGTTGTCAGTCGGGAAGCAATCCTCTCAGCCTTGCCAGTTGTCGTAGTACGCACTTGTTCCAGCCTCGCCAGTAGGTTGTCAATCAGTATGATGCTCCGTTCAGCTTTCTCTGGTGTCATCAAAATCATAGAAGCATAGGCAAAGCAAACATTTAAGCTAGACATTGAAAACGGTAGAGGGGGAGGGGTGGCAAAATAAATCAATTCATTATGGCCTAAAAATAGAAATAATACATTTTTTACATACCGCATAATAACTCTTCCTTTATCTACAATAGATATGCTTGCAGGTTGTCCATCCTCGTCAGGTTGTCAGTCGGGAAGCAATCCTCTCAGCCTTGCCAGTTGTCGTAGTACGCACTTGTTCCAGCCTCGCCAGTAGGTTGTCAATCAGTATGATGCTCCGTTCAGCTTTCTCTGGTGTCATCAAAATCATAGAAGCATAGGCAAAGCAAACATTTAAGCTAGACATTGAAAACGGTAGAGGGGGAGGGGTGGCAAAATAAATCAATTCATTATGGCCTAAAAATAGAAATAATACATTTTTACATACCAGATAATAACTCTTCCTTTATCTACAATAGATATGCTTGCAGGTTGTCCATCCTCGTCAGGTTGTCAGTCGGGAAGCAATCCTCTCAGCCTTGCCAGTTGTCGTAGTACGCACTTGTTCCAGCCTCGCCAGTAGGTTGTCAATCAGTATGATGCTCCGTTCAGCTTTCTCTGGTGTCATCAAAATCATAGAAGCATAGGCAAAGCAAACATTTAAGCTAGACATTGAAAACGGTAGAGGGGGAGGGGTGGCAAAATAAATCAATTCATTATAGCCTAAAAATAGAAATAATACATTTTTTACATACCAGATAATAACTCTTCCTTTATCTACAATAGATATGCTTGCAGGTTGTCCATCCTCGTCAGGTTGTCAGTCGGGAAGCAATCCTCTCAGCCTTGCCAGTTGTCGTAGTACGCACTTGTTCCAGCCTCGCCAGTAGGTTGTCAATCAGTATGATGCTCCGTTCAGCTTTCTCTGGTGTCATCAAAATCATAGAAGCATAGGCAAAGCAAACATTTAAGCTAGACATTGAAAACGGTAGAGGGGGAGGGGTGGCAAAATAAATCAATTCATTATGGCCTAAAAAAGAAATAATACATTTCTTTACATACCGCATAATAACTCTTCCTTTATCTACAATAGATATGCTTGCAGGTTGTCCATCCTCGTCAGGTTGTCAGTCGGGAAGCAATCCTCTCAGCCTTGCCAGTTGTCGTAGTACGCACTTGTTCCAGCCTCGCCAGTAGGTTGTCAATCAGTATGATGCTCCGTTCAGCTTTCTCTGGTGTCATCAAATACTCTTCCTTTATCTACAATAGATATGCTTGCAGGTTGTCCATCCTCGTCAGGTTGTCAGTCGGGAAGCAATCCTCTCAGCCTTGCCAGTTGTCGTAGTACGCACTTGTTCCA
>RQTK01001006.1:160744-179910 GCA_003991915.1 Elysia chlorotica | reverse complement strand
ACCATAAAGACACCTTTAATGACTGTTGAAACTTAAATAATAATGCTCACAAATTTTTTTTTTGTTTTCTTAACGAAAGTTAGTATTGACAGTGATGTATGAATTCAGTATAAGAACATTGTAGTTTCGTGCTTAAGTAGTGTTTTGTAAAGAGAAACATGATGAGATTGAATAAAAATACATTTTCTTTTTTAAACGAAAGAGTGGTGAGCTGGAAGGAAGTTTTGAATAGTATTGATTTTGGTATTTAAAAAAAACAATATTATTGGCATCTTTTATTGAAAAGCCAACTTAGTATGAGTTTGGTACTTGTGTGTAATATTCTCAGAAGAAAATAAACAGGTCGTCCTGACTCGGAGTATGACTCCGTACATGTTCTTCATGACTCGATCTTTGGTTTGTATGCCTACCTAATACTAATTAACAAACAAATAAATTATTATGTAAATTAGTGAAAAGAACAATTAAATAACTATTTTAGTATTAAATTCATGGAGAATGTAGATCTAGGTCGGAGAGCAAATTTATATAACGGAGAAGTGTACAGTTTATTGAATTTCCTGGAGGATTGAATGTGGATGCGAGGGGGGCAGCGGGTGTTCGATCTCTGCCTCCTTGTTGGTCAGTTCTAGTACTGAGCTGAGAGATCTAGCATCCCTTTATTCGCGCGCAGGGAGATAATCAACTTAACTTGCACGACTAGTGAGATTGCCTGGAGTTCACTTTTCCTTTGTTTTTGTTTTTTGCATGGTAAATATAGTGCTTAGACTGGACAGAGCGACAAAGGACTGGGGCGTGCTGCCCCTCGAAACACCGTGAACCACAGATGTCTATTAATAGACATCTGAGCCGTAAACAAAGTTTTATTATTACCGGGGAGCTAGCCGGCAAATTTAGTACAAAGTCACAAATAACCCTTTTTTTAAGTGTTTTTTTTTGTGTGTGAGTACATGTATGTGAATGAAAGTTAAGATTTTTTGTTGTTCTTTTTTCTTTCTTTTCGGTGAATTATCTTTACTGTTCATATGGTGGGAAGTGTCCTTCCAAAAAATAAAAAGTAAGAACTTTGAATACAAGAGATTAAAACACTTTTTTCCCCTCAATTCTGGGCTTCATTGTAAAAAGCTTCGAATTGAACTAGCGGAATCTTGTCATGGGGCATTTGGTTGTGAGTCTTAAGTCTCGCTACATCACACTATGTGTTCAGCATTCTTTCTATATTTATTTTGTTCCTTCTCTATTCATCTATCCCATTATTTGATTCTTTAGGTTATTTATTTCGGGGGGGGGGGGGGGGGGGTTTTTTTTTTTTTTTTTTTTTTTTTTTTTTTTTTTTTTTTTTTTTTTTTTTGGGGGGGGGGGGTATTTATTTATTCATCACATAATTTTAAAAAATCCCAACAATGTCGTATCACTGACTCCGACTTTTTATATTGTGATAAGGCCCATCTCCATAACCGTTTCATGCAAAAAGATATTGCATCTTCCGTCACAGAGCGTGCCAAGTGAATAAGCATTGTCCCACACGCTCCAAACCAATCAATTCTACAGAGCGTCAGAGCAAGGTCGACCACAGGGAATAATACACGTGGTATGAATAATGTTTTTGCTTATACATGTATGTGCAACCTTTTCACATTGCCGATTATTTCTCCTACTTTTTTTTAATTTGTTTCAGAAGAACAACGCGTGTCAGAAGACAGATCACAGACAAAACTAATAATTGTCTTATCTTGGTGAGGAATGCGAAACCCCTCTCCTAGTCTGCATTTCTCTTCAGATCTCAATACAGTTCCTGCACGGTGACTTGACCCACAGATGGTCTGGCGTATTTTACGGACACAAACTATAGTGGAACAAGACAGCGTAGTCGCGGATTCGAACCAGGGACCTTTAGCGTGAAGCCATTCTCTCTGCCGACTGAACAACATCACCCGATTTGCAACTATTTGTAGTTCAATAATGATGCTGATTATTTCGCCTTCGTATTTCGTACAAGCGTGAAAATACATGTACTTTATTTAAAACAAAAAGAGCGCACATGAAAGTAATTATTTTATCTTTATGTCTTTGTAGCGAGGCGCACCTAGCAATCCTGAGCCCATAACCAAGAGCGCTTTGACCATCCGGTTGGTATCGGAGATGGACAGTGGTCGAACGTCCTGGGTCTGAACTCCTATTCAATTATTTATCTTTCACTAACTTAAACGTTCTCCTGAAGATAATTTCTAAAGCTTGCTGACTTATGTCAGATGTGCTAAGATCGCCCTGGATAAATTCTTTGATATTTTTTTGTAATAATTTTTATTGTATTTCACCCTTGTAGTTATATCTAGATTCTTTGCTTGTAACTTGTGCAGACCATGTGGCGCTAGACTTAGGTGTGTCATCTTATAGTGTTGTTATTACTGTGCTTTGCTTAACACCTGGACTCAAATCTACATTTTCTATGCTGTTCTACTAAAAAACGGTTCAGACGTGTTTCCTTTCGGGCGCGCTCGTAATGCTGGATGAACCACACTTTGTTGGATTTTAACTGGACAACCCGATGCCTGTGTTCATGTTCAAAGAAAAACTGTGTATCACTTTTGTCAAGGCAAGGGCAGAGGCTCAAACAGTCAGCTGTGGCAATTATAATTATTGCGAAGGTTACTGGGTGTTTTTTTTTTTCAAAAAGGGTTCAAAGCTTGTTGAATATTAGTTTGATTTTTTTATTGTGAGCGAGTGTGGATATTTTATGTATTTGTGAATAAACTTTAAATATATAAATTATAATTATGGATGCACTTATTTTCTCATTGCTGAGAAGGCTGTTTGTGGCTAAAGTCAGACGTCATTCAACTGATTCTCTACCAAGAAAATGGAAAGAAAATGTATAAATAAAAATAGAGTCGGGAATGGTAGAACAGTAAAGATTAATTCCTACAAGATGTTGAAATCAATCCGTGAGGAACGATCAAATTTTAATAACTTTACAGCCTTGCAGGGGTAGTATAGTTATATACAATGTAGAAAGGATCTATCTTCACTCCCTGATGTTGGGATTGCTAAGTGTGACACGAAGAAAAATGATGATTGGTGGTTTTCTTTGTTAAAATTAAAGCAGATCTACTCGTGTTTTTTTCTTTTCGTTGTTTTCATTTTGGTTTTTGCTCTGTATTATTTTGTTTCTTGGTTTAAACTATGTTTCTTGTTTATTAATTTTGATTGTTTTTGTTTTGTTGTTGTTGTTTTGTTTTGTTTTTTTTTTTTTTTTTTTTTTTTTGGGGGGGGGGTGGCTTTTTTGTGCTTCGTTTTCATTTGAAAGTTCTCAGCTCCCAAGAGTCCAATTGGCTTCGAAGTGTGCCAAACGTGTATGAACGCGATAAAACACTCAAACCTAGTGAGGCTGGCCTCTTTCTAAAAAAAAGTCACGTGATGCTTGTAAGTCGGCTAATGCAAGCAGATGTATTCAAATAGGTTTATGTTCTAGCCCAATCAGCAGATTGGTTTTAAAAAATCCAACTATGACGTGATTTTGACCCCAGGGGTAGAACATCGGCTTCCGACGCAAAAGGTCCCGAGTTCGAATCCTGGCTGTTGCGTTCCCTACTGGTTGGGTCGGTGTCAGTATAATGTGACCGGCTGAGACAGGAGTCATGGTATCCCCGCCCTGTCTCGTGTGTGGCAGCACATAAAATTGTCAGACGTCCGTCTTGGGGCCCGTCCACAATATAGCCTATATAGTGCTGCTGTTGGACGTTAAACCAACCCAACCAACCAACCAACCAACCTATGTGCTTGACAACACGCAATGCTTTAATGTACACGTGTATTATGTTAGCATGGGATAAACTTCGACACATGCTTTGAGTTGACTTGAGTTGGTTTAACGTCAAACGTTATCCCTCTATAGTGTATAGACTTAATTTTGGATGTACCCCAAGACTGGCGTCTGACAATTCAAGTGCCACACAAGCGACCAGGGTGTGGAGACCGCGACTCCCATCTCAACTGGCCATAATTATTATACTGACATCGACCCAAACAGTGCTAGTGCGAAATGTTATGTGAAGGGGGAAGCTGTGCATAATAATGTGGCATTGGTAGTTGGAAGAGGAGGTCTATGTGTATGTATGTACGTATGTATGTATGTGTGTGTGTGTGTATGTGTGTATGTATGTATGTATGTATGTATGTATGTATGTATGTATGTATGTATGTATGTATGTATGTATGTATGTATGTATGTATGTATGTATGTATGTATGTATGTATGTATGTATGTATGTATGTATGTATGTATGTATGTATGTTAACGTCCAACGTTAGCACTCTATATAGACTTACTACACACGGCCAGGGTGGGGAGACATCGACTCCCCGCCCTGTCTCGTGTGTGGCAGCACATAAAATTGTCAGACGTCCGTCTTGGGGCGCGTCCATAATATAGCCTATATAGTGCTGCTGTTGGACGTTAAATCAACCCAACCCCAATCTATCTCAACCGGTTATTATACTGACATCGACCCAAACAGTGCAAAATGTTATGTGAAGGAGGAAGCTGTGCATAATAATGTGGTATTGGTAGTTGGAAGAGGAGGTCTGTATGTATGTATGTATGTATGTATGTATGTATGTATGTATGTATGTATGTATGTATGTATGTATGTATGTATGTATGTATGTATGTAGGCTATGTATGTATGTATGTATATATGTACATGTATGTATGTATGTATGTATACTGTATGTATGTATTCAGTTAGGTAGATATGTATGTAGGCCTACACGCATGTATGTATGTTAGCCTGTTCGTTGGCCTATGTCCTAGCCTACATGTCGGTAGGCCCTATGTCTGTTTGTCTGCCTTCGTCTGTCTGACGGTATGTATGTACATCATATATCTATAAACAGTGTTATTTATAGATCTATGATGTACAGTCATGTATCTCTGTCTGTCCTTGCCTGTCTGTTCCCCGCAAGGAATGATCCACTTGCTTAGCCACTTCCATCCTGGCTCTTAGTTAGGGCCTACTGATTTGAGATATTATTCGACCAAAAGACCTTAACAACCTACCCCATATATTATATAACACATTAACTGAAGCTGATAATTATTAGAACTGGTTTGGTATCAGAACAAAAACAAAACAAAACAATAAGCCTGCAGGCCTTCGTATTTAGCTTATCTGGATCTACATGACATTGTAGATAGGCCTACTTTTTTTTTTTAAACCAACATCACTAAGTAGGCCTAATATCTGTACAGACTTTGTCACTTTGTGTTCTGTCATATTAGGCTAGAATCACGGAAAGTCTAACTCCATGGTTCAAAGACTAGGGCCTACCATAAAACATGTACCATCTCAATACACTTTAGAAACTTTAAAACACGGAGACGATAATGGTGCATTCTGGATAGGTGTCCTGAGTTAAGCGCCCCATTTCTTTTCGGACAGTCGTAGGTTTCAACTGCTCTTTGGCGTCGCTTTTTTTCCTGATTGGGTCATATTACTTGAGAGTGGGGGCATCTTTCTTGAGATCTAGGAGACGCTAAATCACCATGTCGAAAACGCTTTCCTTTCTCAGACCAAAGATAAGACAATCATCCGTTAATATACAACAGTTTTTAACCATTCCATATGTTTTCTTTGATAGCTGATTTAATGGGAATGTTGGTGTGGTCCAAATACATTTATCTCCGAAGGTTTCCAAGAAACTTACCACTGTAGATCATCAACGCCTCCGCAGGTCGACTCATTTGAAGGCGTTGAAGCTCCATCTCACTCACACAGCTCGAGTGTAAACAAAATTCGAAGTCAAGGAAAGCATATTAGGCCTAATGTGACGTACTTCCGTAGGCAGGTTCCTGTCTACTTCCGTGTCTCATCATGGTGGGTGTTGTCAAGTTTCTATTCAACTTTGTTTATTTCGTGCCTCTTCTTGTAATTTTATAAGCAGTGTTTGATAATTTATAAATTCTCTTCCGACATCCAATAATGCATTTGATATTTGTGCATGGTGAAGCATTTCTATAGAAACTCATTCTACCTTGATTCTAAATGTCTGCACCATGATTCATTTCCTCTTGTGATTCCTCGATTCTAAATCTCTAGTTTCACCGGCTATCAAATCAGCTAACATGCCCATAATATTAGATATATATCAAGTCACTAACAATTGTTTACAATTATATGTTATTGGTATAAGCTTCCTAAGATATAATGTGTTGATTTCAGGAGGTGAGAGGCATATCAACAGTAGAATCAGAAAATAAGTATAGGCCTACCAAATAAAAACTAGATCTAGATCTAGACTCTAGATGGGGAGTAGATCTATCTACTACTATTAGCAGCAAGGTATCCAGATTCATCATGTCCATTCCATATAAAAGATACTCTAAGGGTGTTTAAACCCACAATCCCACTAGTTCCCAACCGTTCACTAAACTTACACTGCTGACTGGACCAATGCAGCTAGGAATTTAACCCTATCAACACTATGGATGCATTTGATAAATTGTAAATTTATTTCTAGGCCTCTACTATTGCCTGATGATTTAGAGGGGATTATATTTAGACTCTATGACAAGTTTCAACAGTGAAAATCACTTATCCAGCCCTCAAAATTTAAGTAAATTGACATTTCAGTACATCAATGGTTGTTTCTGTGGTACCAATAAACTGAAGGAATTACAATCTATACCTAGATCTAGATCTATTGATTTGTTACTCTGATTTTTTTTTTGTCTCTGTAGCCTGTTAAGTATAAGATCAAAAGTAAAATAAGAAATAATGCATGGCAAACCATGGTGGGAAGCCTACTATTTAAAGATTTAATTTTAAGATTGTGGGTATATTTACCAGCTTCTGTAGGCTGTTGATGTAATTGAAACTACAGTGGGAACCTCATAATTCGAATTGCTTGGGATTTGATGTAAAATCAGGACTGCCACTCTTTCGCCAAAATGTGCAGGTATTTTCCACGGTAGCAGCTGTTGGTCCGCTGACATTGGGGACATTTTTAAATTATTTTTTTTCCACCCTGTTCCGCTGTTTAGTGTTGTCAAAAAATCATTGATTGCAAATCTTTAGACATGCACAAAACTTTTCCCCGGACAAAAAAGTAATGGCAGTGAGAGATGTCACAATATCGGAAACGCCCTGCCAATAGCAAAATTGTTCTCTATGAAAATTACAATAGTAAATATGGCTTCGGCTAAAGCTCGCCGACTTTGGGTACGCTTTTGCGTATTTTCGTATGGTTTTTGTCGTCACCTGGCAGATATGTTTTCTACTGAAAAGTATGAATTTCGGGATTTAACCCCAATGTTTAGGCAGTGTTTAAAACATTGATGTCACTAAATCAGAGAAGAGTTTTAAAAAAGTATCGCATGCGCCAGAAAATGTAGAAACAATTTAATTATTGTATCGTAATGCCTATAGATTGGTGGTGTAAGCTTCGAATTAGAGAATCAAACCAGAAAAGCTTTGAACTATGAGTCTGATTGTATTATGAGAAATTTGAATTTTCAGACTTTGTTTTGTGGGGTTTCTCACTGCTTTTAAACTGCGTTTGATCTTACTTGATGTCATTGATATATATTGTGTTCTCTCATAAATGCAAATAATGCGTCTGTGACTCTAATGTTCTTTACACTCTATTTAATACAAATCTAATTCAGACTAGAATCTTAATCGTAATCACAGAAATGTGATTCTAGATCTATATTCTACTTTAATCTTTTAGAAGCCACACTGTATCCGGCATATTCAAGGCCGATGTCTGAATTGACCAAGGTGTGATACCGGGGACTTGGCCAATCAAATAATCCCAGTCTTTTAAGGCTCATTCTATAGTGTTTCTGTCCCAATTCTGTTATAAATACCCACTATACATGCATATTATAGAGTTTCGGTATAAATAATAATAGGCACAGATGCTTCGTATAGCAATTATTATTTTACTTTTCACAGTAAACAAGCGTTTCTGTTTACAGTTTCTACTTTTCTAGTCTAAATTATCAACAAGGGTTTATGTTTACAAAGGCGACAATTTGATCAACCACTGTCATTCATTTAGTCCTGTAACAAAGTTTAGGGACTGGAAAAAATGTTCACCCTGATATCTAATCTAAGCTGCTGCAAATAAATTGTGACAATTATGACAATCACCCACATACATTTTTGTTCCTCTTTTTTGGTTCTAGGCAGCTACACTGAAGCCTTATTTGAGTGCGGTGAGAGAAACCTTGACTGCAGCAATATGTCTCCAAAACTTTGACTCTCAGTTAGTTGAGCGACACAACAAACCAGAGGTTGAAGTAAAGTAAGTCAATAAATTACTATTGTTGACCTCGCAACTGCTCAGATTTTTTAAAAATTCTTAAATAGTGGTCAGCTAGACAGTTTTCAAGTGATTGAGCAAAGCGTATATGTGCCAGGAAGTTGTCACTTTTTTGTTACCAGAATTCACAGCCCCAGTTGCAGTTTTATTTATTCAGCTGTAAAGTGTAATAAAAAAAAAAAAAGACAGAAAAAAAATATAGCAGAGAAGTTTTTTTAAACTGGAATAGTGATATGTCACTATTTAGGAGAAATTTTCAAAACATTTCTGGGAATGTTTCCTGCATTATTCTAAGCACATGAGCAAGTCCTCACTGCAACAAAACCAGGAGATTCGCACACATTTTTTTTCTGCAGAAATGGCATGGGCTGTACTACTTGATTGTCTTATTGAATGTAAATTGATAACTCAGAAAAGAGCAATAACTTATTGCCTGAGTTGATGCATTGTAACGTTAATTAACTTTTAATTTTTAGCTTGTGGTAAATATACGGATCTGTTTTTTAAGATCAGTCCTATATTAATTTTTTTTTTCCTCCTCAGGAGCAATAAAGAGTTGCTGCTTACTCCAGTAGTCATTAGTAGAAATGAGAGGGAAAGAGTTTTAATAGAAGGCAGCATCAATTCGTTGCGAATCAGTATAGCAATCAAGCAGGTAGGCTTATTTTTATCTGTATCCTTCTTTTTATATTCCAATTAATATATATATATTTAGCATTGTTAATTTCAACAAAATTTAATACAGCTCAACAATTTCTTTTATATTGCTTTAATTTTGTGTGTGTGTGTGCCTGCAAACTATCTTATTTTATTTTTTACTTAAATGGCACAATAATTGCAGCATTAAATTTGGAAATCGTGCATATATCTTGTAAAAAGAAAAGGGTATTTCTAAATAAATTGAGCTCAAAAGAGTTGCAGGTTATGTCTTTACCACAAGCTGACATGGTTTGGATGAAAATTTAACTGTAAAGGATTTCTTTTCCTTTTTCTTTCAGGCTGATGAAATTGAGAAAATTTTATGTCACAAGTTTACCCGATTCATGATGATGAGAGCGGAGAATTTCACTATTCTGAGGCGAAAGCAGATTGAGGTTTGTAAAGTTTGATATTATAATATGTGTTATTTGGGGGTGTGTGGGGGTGTGTTATGGATTTTCATTAAAAATATTGATATATTATATTAATATATTATATATAGATTGATATGGTAGGATGATGAAAATTATATGCTTTGTAAAATTTCTTTATTCAAAAAGGTTCAGTAAAATAATTGACCCAGTTGGCATCACTGTATATTCTATTTTACAGTTTGTGCAACTTCTTTCTTTCTTTCTTTCTTATTTTTTGTTTTAATGCAGGTCCCTTTTACGCAATTTCTAAACCATATCTTTTTTTTCCTCCCCACCTCATACTCTATAAAATTGCCTAATAAAACACTTTAGACACTGTTTTTTTTTTTGCATATATTATGGATAGTTGTAATTAATAATTGATTTATATTGCAGAATTTAATTGTTTGATATATTTGTTAAAGTGAACCTGTATTTGTAACATGAAAGGAACTTAACAAAACTCTTTATGGTTCATGAAGCTTGTAAATTTGTGAAGATATGAATGTAGATATTTTATTTTATCAATCTTTTATTTTCAGCCTAGTGATTTAGGGTACATACTTGTTGCTAGCATAAATCATGCTTTGAAAGTTGAATATGCTTGTGGGTTGTTAAGCTGAAGTCCTGAACCAACCAGAATTGCCTATCAAGGCAGATCCTATTAATAAGAGAGAAATGTAAAAAATAAGCTGTAGGGAATAGTACTCACCACCTTCCGGTTCCCATCCTCCCACGCTCACAAAGCACAACATTCCGCAATGGGTGTCATCATTTTTCATTTTGGATGAGGCATTGGGTTGTATTAGTAATCAATCAATTATTGGGGCATTGTATATTACTTCATTACTACAGCAGTTGTAGAAGTAAAGCCTTCTTGGATGTCAGTGATGAAAAACTAAGTTGGTAAAAGAGAGTTCCACACCACAGGTGTGCCAATCCCATACAGGGACCACTTATTCTAATGGGACTGCTTACTCTGTCTCTTGGTCCATAACATTGGAATTTTTTTTCTGTGGCACTGAGACTTTGAATTCAGTGAAAAGCCAAGTGAAGTATTATTGGTGGCAATCTTAAAACAGATGCCATTTAATAATAATGTATATAGATACGTTCATTTTCTGAATCTTCAATATCTCTTCCTGTGCTTGAAGTTAGTTATGCTCTGTACTGATCAACTTAAAAGCTTTGCAAACTGGTTCAAGTGGTAGAGCATTGGTCTTCTTAATTGGAAGGTGCAGTAAAAGATGGTAAACAAGATTTCTTGTTTTTCTTAGTAACTCTCATTATAGCAAGAGCTCATCCTATTCCCAAAATGACTCAAAGAGGGCTTTATTGAAAGGGGAAATTTTTGCCTCTATCTCGTTAACATGTTTTAATGTATATCCTTTTTATATTACAATATATAACTAGCTGCTTGACGTGAGGTGACAGGCTCTTTTAGATTCAGACCTATCTTTAACACATGCATGTGTATTCTTCTTGTTTATGGTTATTTTACTTTTTACCCTAGAAAGTTATATATGCAAATTTACCTCTTGGGTATGGACAGAAGAACGAATACTTGTGCTCAAAAGAGGCTGAAAGGGGAAAAAATAACTGAGAACACATTTTTATAAACTGTTTCAGGCTCACATGTCAATAAAAATTTGATTTATTTTTCAGTGCCCAATCCAAACTTGTGGCCTACACTATATCTTTTTTTGTTTTTTGTTTCAGGGCTACGACATAAGCTTCTTGATCACCAACTTCCACACTGAGCAGATGTACAAACACAAGCTGGTAGACTTCATCATTCACTTCATGGAGGAGATTGACAAAGAGATCAACTTCCTCAAGCTGGCCGTCAACTCTAGGGCTAGGATCTCTGCGGAGGAGTTCCTCAAGAACTTTTAACTAGAACACATTCCAACCCTGTTAGTTTTAACTCTATTATTAGGTGAGTAATGCTGTCAATATTAGTATTAGTAGCATGTTTTACAATGGTTTAGAAATAACTTGTTTCATCCCTCTCTGACAATGTTCCAAGAATATAAATCTGTAAATAAGGTGCATCGGATTCTTAAGTATGTATA
Source organism: Elysia chlorotica (assembly GCA_003991915.1). Taxonomy (NCBI): domain Eukaryota; kingdom Metazoa; phylum Mollusca; class Gastropoda; family Plakobranchidae; genus Elysia; species Elysia chlorotica. Next base: position 168,395 of record RQTK01001006.1, on the reverse strand, counting down.
CATTTATTTTGACTTTGAAATCTAATTTAGTTCTTGTTTCTCTCTCTTTAAAACAGGCATGGTGCTGAATTCTTCACATTGTGCAACTCAAGCTTCATTTTGATCAAACATGAAGGAATTTGCTACAGAATAAGATAGGTCTTTCCAATAACTATTTAATTTCCTGTTACACATGAATTTTATTTCCCCATCGTGCCTCATAGAAGTAGTTATACGAGACCGGCGCTAATCTTGAGAGTTGATGTAAATGGAACAAATTTTGCGTGGATCTGTCAGTGTTTGAGTTTCTTTGTTAAGCTTTTTTTTTATATAAATATTAATTTTTTATGGCAGAAAAGATTGATTTGCTTATTAAGTTTTTTCCAGAAAATTCCTCTTTTTTTCCTTTTCTTTCCAAATGTTTCAAAGAACTATTTTGTGGATCACAATTGGCAGGCGTGGAAATGTGATCACTCATGATTTAGTCTAAGCTCTGTAATTTTCCATGGAATGCGTTCTCAAGTCCATTGCCCTGATTTACCAGATGATTATTTTCCTTGGAAATGTTTCCATTGGAATGGACAAGTGATTTTCTTCTTTTTTTTTTTTTAAATGATTATAGTCATACTAGCCAATAATGTCTGCTTGCATTTAGTCTTTAGTTATTGTTTTGTTTTGTTGTTGTTTTTTTGGGAGGGAGGGGTGTGTTTGTAGTTGTTTTATATTATTTGTTTTTGTTCATTTTTTAATTTTTGTTGGTTTTTTTCGTTCCTAACTGCTCACCATGATTTTACCAAAATCTGTTGCTTTGTATATTAAGTCAATCAAATTCTTTGCAACCAGCTATGTATACTTTCCTGCTTGTGCTTAGTTATAGAACCTGTAAACATAAGACTGTCAAAACATATCGTTTGTAAACATTTCTGTTCTCAGTTGGTGTACTTTTTAAGTTTCAGTCATTTCTACATGTAATTTTGCACTAAATGAATTGGCTATTCTCTAAATGACTGATTATTTACAAGGTAATGGTCAGGATTGATAGTTCGAAATTTCAACTGTATCATTGTGCATACCATAGTACTAATTAATGGGTTTTTTAAAGTCATCATTTCAAAATATTAGAATAAAGACTTTGTATTACGAAAATTAATTTTTTATTATTCAATATCCAAAAATCAATCAAATTATCTTATATGACCAGTCCTATGTATGTGTGTTTATACTGCATCATATTTTTGCCAAGATGCTATCTTGCAAGTTGTTCTTTTTTCCTTTTCCTATTCATGGGACTTTGTTGGAAGAACCCTAGAATTTAGAATAAAGCATTTTCTGTTATAATGCAATGTAGTTTAGTAAGAGTTTTATCTGGTGCCAGATGGAGTGTCAACTACTAGGTAGAAAATGTCAAAGCTTTATCACGCAACTGGAGAAAAATGTATACGTCTATTCTACCTTGGTCTCAATATTATTCTCTCCTGTGCCAGGACTATTTGACTGGTCAAAAATCTTGGTCTTTACTCGAAGTATGCCTGTGTGAGAAAGTGAGGTACGGGTTTGTTGTCTTTTGTTGATTATCTCTGTAATGACTCTGAGAGTTGTTAGAGCTGCCTGATATTTTTTTGCCATTGGTATTTCTAGCTGTGCGAGTGAGTCTATTTAAATGCTCCAAGGGAGCTCTGTTTTTGAGCGTCAAGAGAAACTAACGACCATGCAAAGCAATCGTAATATTTTAAATGTGATTTGTTTGAAAGACAACAAAACTGTTACTATGACTAGTTCTTGTGAGAATGAAACTTCCATGTGTGGTGGAAAAAAAAATACTTGATGTCTAAATGTTACCATGAAGGAAATATCTTTGGTGCATAATTGAGTTTTTAGAATAACATTAAACAATCTCTTATTTTAAAAATAAATAATTGTTGGACTGAGTGGGCAGGTACCTGTAGAATGTGTGTCTCGATAGAAACATTTTTGCCTCAGTTTCTCAAGCTGTGGTTGGGTGGAACTGACTCCAGTTATCCTAAGTTCTTAGTGATTTGTGATTTAAGAAAGATAAGTTCATTCTTATTAGTATACTTCTGATTGAGATGATTTAAGAGATATTAGTGTGGAGTAAGTTATTGTATCTGTAATATATCTTTATGTTTTGTGCAAATGAAACAAAAATTGCCACTGTAATATGTACTATTAAAATATTTCAAATCTTTCAGTCTTTTTGGTGCTGTACTTTGTTTTGCAAGAGTTTTAGCAGAGCTATGCAAAAAGCATAGCATGATAGGGTGTATAATCTTGTGAATTTCAATGCTTATATCTTTCAAATTAAAATTCAAAGGTGCCCATTAAGTGCACAGAGATAACATTAATTTTGTATAAATTTGTATTTAATTGTTAGTAAATATTTGGCAAAGACCTTATTCCAATTCTATGTCAACATCAGGCATTTAAAAAATTTACAATGTTTTTATCTAAATAGGTGGTGAAAAACAATTTAAAAAATTTAAACTTTAAAGAAAACAGCATTCATATTTTTTGCATAGTGGTAACCTCATTAAACGAAGTCTGATAATTCAAATTTCTAATAAACCAAATTTTGCAAGAGAATAAGTTATTTTGTTCTCTTTGGCTTTATTAAAATCAGACTGATTCTCTTAATTCAAAGCTCATACCACCAATAGGCATTACAAAAGTACTACCTGTCAAGCAGAGTTCAATGGTTATTGCTGCCCAAGACATGCCTTTAAAAGAAATAGGGTTTGGAGAAAAGAATACCTAACTATAATAAACAAGTTTTTTTTTTTTAAGAAGTAATGTCTACTAATTTTAATACTTGAAAGAAAAGTTCAGATATGTCCCCTTCTGTAGTTTGACGTTTAGATCAATTCCCAGGCAATTCGAATTATGAGGTTTCCACTGTAATCGATTTGTTTTATTAATGTTACATGACAACAAAAGTTTTCAACCGTAGTCACCACACCACCTAAAAGAACAGGGTCCACCAAAAAAAAAAAAAACCATCGACGATGAAAAAAAAGACGGCACAAATTCAGACATTGCTATGGTCTTTTGGGTCAATTTATAAAGATTGTTTTTTACTTTAAATTTAATTTCACATAGACTGGGTTTTGAACTTCAAATTTTCACATCAATTTGTTAATTTTCAAAGAAAATTTGTACCCTTGCAGCTATTTTAAATCATTGACAAAATACAACATATGTTGATCTTTGTATTCAAACTTAGCCATTTTTTTGTGCTGTTTAAAGCTGTTTATTATAATACCCTCAAAACCAGTTTTTAACTTAAAACATGGACGAAAAAGGGCACTGTAAAATCCTCACATGTCATCTTCCACAACCTCAAATGATTGTCCTTAGCATTAGGCGAAGAGCCAGCGAGAGTCGTGATCAAATTATTGTCCCTCAAAATCCACATTGTCTCAGTTGCACAAAATAAGAAAAGATTTCGGAATAGGACTACAACACAAGGAGAGGAAAGTGCAAGTAAGTAGGTGTGAACATCAGGTTACAAAAAACTACTCTTTGGGGTTTAGGAAATAAACCACAAATTCATAAAAACTAATTTGCTGACTTTTATTTAAGAAAAGAATTTTTCCGCTTGCATTTCCACTTGCATAATTTTCAAGCATTTATTGATTTGAGATATATGACATTGACATAATAAGACAAAACAAAATCCACTGAGAAATTTATTTATGGGTTGTTAGAATAATCTAACAAGCTTAGTATTATCACAATGAATTCAATTGTGTGGCACCGTCCTTTTTTTTTTTTTTTTACAATCATGTACAAGTACATACAATTGAAAAGAGAAAGAGGGAAAACTCTATAGTGAACTTATTTTGTTTAAATCTAAACTTTACAAACCAAGACTCATACGAGAAAGACAATTTGAGCAACAGAGATAGAAACTCTAGAGTAGGGCGCCCCCACAGAGGGCTTATATAAGGTTGGTGATTAAGGCACCTGCCTACTTTCACTTACAACAAAATTCAAAACACCACATAAACTTTCATGACATAGATACACTAACAGTTACACCATTTGAGTCTTGAGTTGTTTTATACAAAAGCAATACATGCATCATAGTTCACACCGATCCAGACCACCCAATAGTCACCTGTCGTTCATACATCTTATTCTCTATCATACAACCTTGCATCATTGTAAAATGGTTGTAAAAGGCAAAGGAGATAAAATGATAAATATGGATAACAAAAGAAAATGATGTTGTCTCTTCATTGGTCATAATTATTGTCACAGTCATTTCTCTGTTGGTTAAAATGTTTAAATGAGAACTAAATAAAAATGTTCACTGCCAGTCACACTAATTTGGAAAAAAGATGATTTTTATTTTGCATAATTTCTACAACCATAATTGTATGAATTCTCTTAAGATTAAAAGAACAACAACAACCTGATTAACTGATAATGTACTACTATGAACATACATCAGAAACTTGATCACATTCATCATTTTAAAATAAAAAGTACAATATTTATTCCAAAAAAATATAGTGTCTGAAACTGAAAAACATAACGTTCTCTTCATCACAATCTATTTGAAGACCCTTTTAAACACATAATATAATTATGGCTTTGCAAGTAGCTTCAAAGAAAATGGGCCAACAGATACATATTTTGCCACTCCTTTAAACATACCTACATTACATTACGATGAGGTTTAAAAGAGTCAATAAATAGATAGGAGGTTTACAGTTTAATAAGCTAATAATTCATATTTTCAGGAATGTTGAAGATGACCTAATTTCAGCTTCTGTGGAGTGGCTATGACAGGCATACGTATTACAAGTGACAGAAATCTACATCTAAACTAACTTTTCATAACCCAGGGGCCGCCCAGTTGAGGAATTTAATAGCAGCTTCATAGCCAAGGAAACAGGCCTGAGGAGGGGAGAAGAAGAGTGGTTAGAGAATACACATCTTGCACACATGACTAAAATTCATTACATGAAGCTTATTAAAAACAAACAAAAAATCTTTAAGAGCACGATTATCATACTTAAAACTGTTTTTTTTGTTTGTATTGTATGCTCCTTGCTACTGATGGGTCTCGCCACATTTGTATTCAGAAATTTGTTTGACAATGACAAAAATTTGTGATTTGAAAAATGCCAGCTTATACTAAAAAATAAAAAAAAGCAAAGAGGATTCTAGGTAACTTTTCATAATGACTTGATTGACTGCTTGGTAAAATTTCAGTTGTCAAACAGAACAATAGTTTTCACAATAGTTAAACTTTCTATTGATTAGCTCGATTGCTGCGAGTTAGGACTTACTGCATTGGCAGGGAAGGCACGGAGCATGATGGGGGTGAATCCCTTGTAGAGGCTCATCACACCTTCCTCTTTCAGGATCTGCCTAATCACGTCGCGAGCTCCATTGGGGTAGGTGCCCTCAGGGGCTGAAAGCAAGGCAGATGTTCGCAGGTGTGAAATAAATAACACACTCATACATACAAAGGATATCGATTTGAGCTTTAATTGAAATATCTAAAACTGAAGTGTGTTCATGGAAAGAAGAGTCCTTCTTTTTTTTGGCAAGCCGCTTTCTGGTCATGTTCCTTTTTTTACCCAATAATGTTTGTATAAGACATCACTTTGGAGAAGAAGAAAAAGGTCGACTTTAGCATTTTAAAGGGATCAAGAGAAACTGAAAGGGAGTAAGAGAAGTGAGGGAAGAAGGAGAAGAAAACAGTTGAAGCTTAATTTGTGGAAAGAGATGAAGAAGAAGAAGGTCCAACTTTGTGGAGAGGAAAAATAATTTTCCGACAATATTGACAGAAACTTGCCGTCAATCCCATGATCACCTGTCGACAATTCGAAGATCGGTTGTGAATAATTTGCTACTTCACATGTCCATTTAATCAACTAAATAAGAACTTTTCTGCATTGGCAATGATTTCGGAAACAAAACCAATTGAGAACAATGTGCCTGCACTGGTGGTGGAGACTTCCCTTGAAATTTCAGTTGTATTAAATGCCAAATGATGACAACTGTAACAAAATTTAGGTTGTTTTCTAATTATTTAAAAATAAATGTTAAATTTGTCAGCAATAAATACATCTGTATGACACTTAAAGCTGCCTGTCTTTTGATTATATGCTATTTTTCTTGTCCAAAAAATGTTATGCTATCTTGATCACTTTTAACATTTCTGATCTCCCTAAGAATCATACCATAAAATACACAACACATACAAGGCCTCATATAATCTGTGCAGAAAAAATTACATTGTTGGTTTAAATGGGTATATCGGTGATGAACAGAATTTGATTTAAAAGGAAACTACCCGTAACAAGAAATATATGTTGGTTCAAAAAAAAATATGAAAAAAAGCTGTCAGTCTTTCCTTGAGAAAACACTAAAACTTCCACCATGTGTTAGCTGCCCTAATTGCCAACGGCAAAAAGGGCAGTAAGTAAGTAAGTTCCACCATGTGTACCTGTCTGTAGTCTTGATTTGAGCACATCAGGAGGGATTGCCACAGCCCAGTTGAAGATTCCTGCCATGCCGCCAGCAAATATAGTCCGACCTATGCTCATGTCAGACCGACTGATGAGAAAAATAGGCTTAGTTCTTAAGAGAAGAAAAATCAAATAACATACACTGACATTTTTTCATTTTTTTCCTTCTTGAGCTAAAAATCATTGGTACAAAAAGTATTAAGTTTGTTCTTTGAATAAGAGTAAGACTTTCATTCTAATGCATTCTTTGCAAGGATTTTAAGTTTGGGCTTTGTTTTTTAGCTTAGTTGGGCGTGTTCTGTTCCTTTAGGGGTATTTTTTTATGCATAAATCTAACTCAATTGATAAGCACATTACATCATTTGAATAAGTATATAATTTATGAAAGAGCACATATATTTGATTTTTTTCTATAAATTAAAAAACGAGAGTATCTACACTCACTTTATACAGTTTTTCTGCCTCTTTAGTGTATATATGAGTTTCTCACAAGTACTACTTTTTTGCATGTGGAAAAGCTTGGTGCATGTCTAAGCGCGTAGCTACACCAAAATAGCCCAAGCGTGGGTCGACAGTCACATATGACAAAGTTGTCCATCCTGGTATAAAGGCCCAAGCAACATAGATGCCAGCCGAAGCACTTGATACCAGGATCAAAGGTCACCTGTCAGCGGGAAATCGCCCTTCGCACATACACGCGAGCCTAGATTCTGGCTTGACCAGCTATCTAAGTCAAATTGTGCCCAGCGGTTATGCGATTAGCTAACTTTTCAAATATTTCACAAACTAAGCTTATTTCATATACCATTTTTATTGTGACCTTATTTTATAACTATCTGAGACTAAATATACTACCTGGGTCTATACTTATAAAAGCATTCTAGAGAAAATTGTGTTTAAAGTTTTGAATCGAAAGCCGGAAAACAATGGTGGGTATCCAACATAGACCATCACAGATCACATTTTGCCTCCCTGTCGCAAAACGCAGATTGGCGGTCCATCAACGGAAGTTGTTATCCGTTGTGCGACATAATTATTGTCTGTGTCAGAGTGGGATGGATGTATAATAGTATAATAGTATAATAGTATAATAAATAAATCTCTGACTTTTGGTAATGTTCCATGTGTTTTAAACAATTAATTGTAAAACCAATGTTGAAGAAAAACAA
>RQTK01001006.1:141587-160211 GCA_003991915.1 Elysia chlorotica | reverse complement strand
AATAATAATAATAATAATAATAATAATAATAATAATAATAATAATAATAATAATAATAAAACAGATAATTCATGCAGCGCCATATCCATTGAACTCAGCTAATGGTGCCTGAAAAACACATTAAAACCATTAAAACGATATAAAACATGAATAATATTTATCTTACTACAATATGAAAAGCGATCATTCATACAAGAACATCTGCATGTATTTGCCTGCTTAATTAAGCTAGGCGGTGGAATAAATGCATTTTAAACAAGTTTTAACCTCCCTGGAGTGTGTATGGTACTGTACTTTCAGTTTTTCCCTTGTCTGGTTATGTTTGTTTATTTGGGGGTTTTTTGTGTAGCGTCCAAAGTCAGCACTTATTGTTTAGGCTATAATATGTATGAGACTAACGTCTGACAATTGTATGTGCTGCAACTCTTTTGTGTGGGCAGCCAGTCTGATTTAAAAGTACTTCTGTTGTTGATCGTTGTAAAGTTAACCACCAATGCTAAATATAGAGATTGGAGACCAATGTACCTGCAAGAGACATTTGATTCTCTCCCCTGGAGCCATGATGGCTGTGGTGAATACACCCGCCAGCATCCCTGCGTTGAACAGCTGGACGTATCTGAGGTAGAAAAGTCAAAACAAAAAAAAAAAGAAACACATTTATTTACATAGCAAATATTTAGTTTATTACTTTATGATTTAATCTATATAGCTGATGTCTCAGGAATTTTTACTTTTAACAAAGTACAAGTGAAAAAATCTTAAAGGGGGAAGAAAGACAATATCTTGCTAAGTTTCTAGGAAATGTAGTAAGAAACACAGAGTCTCTGGTCTTGCAGTGGATCCCAGCCCACTGCAGGATAGAGGGAAATGAACGGGCTGACAGATTGGCAAAGGAAGGATCAGTACTGGAACAGATTGAAAGTGACCTCACATACAGAGAAGTAAAGTCCATAATCAAAACCAGCCTAAACAAAAAGTGGAAAAAGAGTCACCCTGAATACAACAAGCAAGATGGGGTGTACTGCCTAAGCAGACGAGGCCAAACCACCATTTTTAGGCTCAGGACTGGACATAACCGACTAAAACACCACATCCACAAGATATTATAAAAAGTCGGCGAAACAGAGTCGGCGAAACAGATTTCTGCTTGTGTGGACAGGCAGCAGAAACAGCCCAACATGTGCTACAGGATTGCAGGATATACAGCAATGTTAGACAGTCCATCTGGAGGGAGAGAATAGACATGTACACTAAGCTATACGGGCCCCTTCCTGAGCTAGAGAAAACGGTAGCCTTCATTGCTCAGGCTGGGATCAGTATTTGTATAGAGTGTTGGAGAACGAGAAGAAGAAGAAGAAGATGATTTTTTTTTTGTTGCCATAATATTTTATTTACATAGCAAATTTACAGTTTATTACTTTATGATTTAATCTATATAGCTGATGTCTCAGGAATTTTTACTTTTAACAATGTACAAGTGAAAAATCTTGTTTGTCAAATATGGTTACCGAAACTACCATAATTTCTTGATAAAGTATTAATCAGCAGCAAAAACAACAAAAAAAAAAGAAAAAAAAAAAAAATTCATTCAGGAAAGGTAAAGTATTGTACATGCATCGAAAATTACAAGATGGGTCACAAACAAAATATTAAAATGATAGTTATAGAGTTTGTGAACCACCCACAGTTTAGCTGTTCTGGTCAACATTAACTTGAATGGTGTTGGTTAAACCTAGACTGAATATCAGAATGTATCAAGTTAGGGGAACGTGCTTGGTGCTGGTCTACTGAGCTTAGACTAGAGAATTATTAATATATAATATATTCATATCTGATTATTTTGAAGTCTTTGGGATAAAAGAAGACACTTCTAAGGAACCAAAATTTAGGCTATCCAAAGACTTAACAAAGAGTGGGAAAACAAACGATGTCTTCACTGCACAAAACTTCAAATTAATCATCTACTTTATAAAGGTGCGATAAAAAGCAGCATTACTAGAAAATTACAAACTGTAGATCTCCTAGTTTGAGTGTAAACAAAGGCTAGATTAGTTGAGTCTCAAAAAGTGCAGTTTCTCTTTTCTTAAGGAGAGGAAAATTAGAATAGACTTTTCATTAGTGAAGAGTTTGGGTTTAATCGATCTGACTAAGTTTCCTTATTTCAGGCACCAGGTACAGGTGCACTAAGCTCTGTAGCAGAAACCGCATCTATAATTAAAAAGTGTGCAATCAGGCCTGTAAAGGGTTAAAGTATAGTTCAAATTTCACAAAAAAAATAAAAAATTAAACACCTTGAACATCAACATTAATCTAGATGAAAAGATACTAAGAAATGACCTGACTTAGCCACGGCATTGAGCCCAATCCATCTGTTTCTGTTTTAGGCATCAAAGTGAGCGATGGAAGAACTTGACAATAGAAATAAAGGTTAAAGTAATCAGAGTAAGAATAAGAAAACACCCATACGTGAGTTCCTCATCTGGACTTTTCTGCTGCAAGCGTTTGCCAACCCCAAACCCAAGGAAAGAAACTGCGAAGATTGGTGCCACCCCAACAATGGGTGCTCCCATGCCCTTGTAAAGCCCGAAAAATCCCTGAGGAAAAAAAAACAAGAGGAAATGAGGCAAACCAATGAGTTCAATCTTATTTTGATTAATGCTCAACTAAAGAATTTCCCCTTTCCGTTTCTCTGTTTTAACGTTATTCCACCCTGAATTTTGGTCTACAAATGTATCATGATCAGTGCTGTATCTTTGAAATAATATGGTAAAAAACAAAGTAAAAGTCTTTGCCAAAGAGATTCACAAAGGTATCTTGTATGTAAATTGTAATACATTAACAAAGATATTAGTCTACATTCATTGAAAAGATTTGTCAGAAACAGCGCTGAACCTTATTTTCTGAAAAGATGCAAGAGCTTATGATGGCCTCATGTATTCAATGAACACCAGGATTGAGAGTACATAACATTGAAACAACCAAGCAGGCAATATCACACACAGCTAAATCGAGTAGAGCCTTCCATTCAATATCTACCATTAAATTTCATATTATATGTAAAACGGAGATTTGTGCCACATTTTCCTCGTAAACTGCAGAGTAAACAGACGAGAACAAGATCATGTCTTATTGATCCAGTTTGAAAATTCGACTTTATTTTATCAAAGAAAATGACACTAAAGAGAATAAAACTGTTATAATCAAAGATTACAGATTGAATTTTGCTTGGGTAGTTGTGTTATCCTGTCAAGTCTGTCTGGTAACTATAATTACACACCTGAGGATGGAGGCTGCTCACATAATAGAACAGATAATTCCTTAGAAGTTGGCTCTTAAGGTATGCTCAAAATAGTCCTTCCTCTTCTTCTTGTCATTATGTGGAGTGAGTTTTCAAAACTGAAGGGGGCTTTCTTCTATTTACAACTGCCTATATGACTAAGCTGCTGGTTTTAGCTTTTACTGGGGTTTTTTCTTGATTAGAAATATAAACATCTTTCTTGCCATACTAACGTGACACATACCATAGAAAAACAGAAAAACCAAAGATGAAAGTATTTGATACTGGTAAGTATTTTATTAAAGACGGATCAATAAGAAAGAAAGGTATGAGAGTATGAGGGATACAGAGGAAAAGGAGAGATAGAGAGAGAGAGAGAGAGAGAGAGAGAGAGAGAGAGAGAGAGAGAGAGAAGAGGGACAACACTATACGTCCATGTATCAGTTTACAAGTTTTATTTAAACAAACAATAAGTTGTAAGGAAGAGTGAAAACGGGTAGCAAACAGCTTAAAATGATTTTTGTATGACGCTAATGATATGGCGAAGCAAACATTGCAATGCCTGCATTTTCTTATAAAACAAATGTGTGTGGCTGACCTCTTTCTGGACGGTCTTGCTGAGACAGTCGAAGGTGCCCTTGAACATCGGTGCCTCGCCAGGCGCTGGTTTTGGCATCGTCTGAAGACGCACCTGGGGGAGACAAGGCAAAGTTTACAGTTAACATGGTCTACATGGGCATCATCTCAAAACGCGTAATAACTACAATGTTGCCATGACTGTGATAGCATGGACACTTTGAAGCTACTTTAGAAGTACAATAGTATGGGGATAAAATAGTGTGAATACACTGTGAGTGGAAGAATAAAAAAAAATGTAAATACCAAGGTAAGTGACACCCTATTTTATTTTACGGCATTGTCAGCTTGACTCATTAGTAGTGACAGACCCACGCTTACACACACAATGACCTGATAATAAAAAACCCAAATTAATACAGGCCACTTCAAAAAGTCTTTGTCTGTTAAATGCTTAAAGTAGACATGTGTATACTTCTGCAATACAGTGCCACCAATCTTAGTCTAAGAATCCGCCAACAGTTATTGTCTCTCTACAGTACACTGAACAAATGAGAAAAAACACAAATATGTTTAGAGTACATGTAACAACTATTGTTATCTCCAGCCATAATGTTCCTCTGCGAACTGAACTAAATATTTCCCCATTTCAAATTTTCAGAACTTCTTACACGACACCCAAACAACAAAGATCGTAATTTAATGAATAATCATTAAAAAAAAAAAAATACATGTAACTACCAAGGTAAGTGACATCCTATTTTATTTTACGCCAAATTTTGCAATAGCTCCACCAGCCCCCTTTTCTTTCTTTGTGTGTGTGTGTGTGTGTAATTTCATTGGAGAGGTCGACAAAAATCAATCACCAAATTCAATCCACAAAAGAAAGAAACTGATTCATGTAGTGGGCATGGTTTGATTTGTTGTTCGCTCAACACCCATTGTCAACAACTAGGCTGGTGCCACATAGAGACAAAACAAAGATCCCAGGATTTATGTCTCAAAAGGTCACATTCAATTGACACCAACCCAACCATTTATTTTGCGAACGAGACACCAGTCCTGGAATCGAACCAGACATTTCCAATAGAAGCCTGGCGCTCTACTGCTAAGCCACATTGGCCCCCTGGCAGGCGTGGCAGCATGCAATCCTCTAGTGACTCTAGTCAAGCCCACCTAGCTTATAACCATAGAGCCAGGCGTTTAGTGATTGAAGGCGGGCTTCTTCTGTGAAGACCTTGTGCTATCTACTATATCTAGCTCCCGTAGGGCTAATCAACCAATTCAATACACAGGCCAGCCAAACAATCGAAAGTTAAAAGAATGTACGGCTCTTCAGTAGGCTACTGTACACAACCTGCCTTGTATTTTGTGTTCCTTTTGATTTGTTTGCTTTTTCTCGTGGGCACGAAACGTTACCGTAAACTTAAAACATAGCAACAACAAAAACAGTGGTACATGTAGTGGTGTTAGTAGTAGAAAAAAAAAAATACGCCTTTGCTTAAATTTCCCCCTTAGCTTTAACGTTTGTTTTCCCCAACTACACTGGCTTTTTATCTTAATGATAAACACACACACACAAAGATGGTGTATGTGTATACCGTGGTTATCTTTTCTTAACACATCCTGATACAGATTGTCTCGCAGTTCGCCCATTTTTTTCATAACTCAGCCAATCAACTGTTTACATGATGCAAACTTGATCAGGGCTTTTAACTCCACCACAGAGCGTCCTTCTCTACTTCTTGTTTTATGATTCTTGTTGTTGTATTTACCCTGTATTTCTTGCATGTCCCTAAATTTATCAGTGAAAAGTTATGGCCTCTAGAATCTAGCTACATGTACCGAAGCCAATAAAATTCTTTATCGCCTCTTCAAACCTCTGTTTATTTAAGTCTAATACATTTCATGTAATTTGTTTTGCAATGAATATGCACTCAATGTGCACATACACAAAGAGTACACAAAACTAGCATACGGTAGTTAAAATAAATGGTTTCACAAGAATCCCCCCGTTAAGTGCGAGAACAGACATGATTTGTACGTTGTAATTTATTATCATACAACGTTGTCAAGATTTTACACGGACTTAAGTTATCAGTTGTTCACCATAATTAAGTTGTGTTTCTACATTATTATAACTTCTTCATCGGGGGATTTCGAACTGAATTTGGCTATTTTAAGCCGCGTTTGAATAAAATGTACGAGCACGATTGTGCTTCAAGACACGATTTGACAGGAGAAAAGCAATATTGTAACAGCACGCCGTCTTTTGAAAAGAAAGGTCGGTGGACTTTGCCCTGTGTCGTAACAGGGGCTGACTTTAAGGAGAAAAACACCACACAGCCTCTGCTTTGTGTACTAAAAAGGACACAAGGACGCGATGACTCCCTGGTTTGACTGACTCGGTCCAGTGAACAGGAACAGGCATAGATGTGCTAAGTCATATAGACATCTGTGGGAACAGGTCAACTTGATTGGCTGGAGGTCTAAGATACCGGACTTTATAGCTGTGGTCAAGATAGTCACAACAGAGACAGCAGAGAGGCATGTAACGTTACAAGTACAGTATGTAATCTAATTTGAACTGTTTTGAAAATTTCTATAGAGAGGGGTACATGGCTGTATCATATACAACGTTCATGTTGTTCAACTGGTAATGCTCTGGACCCACGAGCAAGAGTTCCGAGGCTCGAGTCTCAGCTAGTACCCTGCGCCCCCTTCTATGTATCAGCTTTCTTCGGGAAACACAACCAAGGCACATAGATTGGAAGTACTGTACACTGCTGTGGTACACATTTTTAACAAGACGGAAGATAGATCAGTCGGTAGACTTTTGTTCTACCTGAAGATAGTTATGTTCCTTGGTTAGATTTATGGTAGGACCACCATGATGGTACATGTAATTGGATCCCTCTCACTTGTCCTGTATCTGGCTTGTCGTGAATCAGCCGTATAAAGGTATAAAGGTATCGGTAAACGTATGAGACGTAACGTATATAAGTCAACCATAGTAATGCACACAAACACAGTGCTTGGATAATAGTGATGCAGAAAAAGATAAAGCGACAAAGGGAAGTAGAGAATAAACATAAGGTTAATACATGGACACAAAAAGTCGGATTTGAACTAATACATTTACAAATATCTGAGGCGTTATATCGACAATATGATGAAATAAGTTTTAATTACAACTAAGATGTGGGTCCTTATACAAAAGGGGAGAGGGGCGGGGAATGTTTAATTACAAGAGCATCTCAGTCCAAACCAAGGTCCCCGCGATGAAAACACTGGCGTTAACCAGAAATCAACAAAGACAGTCAATGCCGACAATACTCAGACCAAGGCCAGTGTTATAAATGCACGATCTTTGACCACGGCGCACAGGGCACGATGTAAAGTTCAAATTCAAAATACATGTACTGATAATAATTTATCACTGGTAGTAAAACCAATATCGGTAAGAAACTGTAATATTTTATCAGAAAGAGTGCTAACCAGAACACAATACATGGCTTAGGATAATAGTTCTTTCCAGTAGGTACTTTAGCGGTTCTTCAAAATAGCTATCATGCCGATTAATAAGGAATATGATTGTCTGAACAAAACAAAAACTACATTCATAGAAATGTCTGCATGTGCACTGCCTGAAGGGCAGTTACAAGTTATGATTGAAGTAACTATTGAAAACGCATATGGTCTTTTTTTAAATTAATAAATTACAGCCAATCGTCAAATCGAGCCAGACGTATTAGCAATGTTAAGGGAATTGAGAATATATGGTGATTGCCGAAGGGGTTTCTTCCTTTTTAACTGAAGTAGTATTGTAGCAAAAATCATTCACTAGACTCGCATTGTAATATTTTTTAATTAGTATAACGTTCACTGTGGTTCTGAGAATCATAGTTGAGAGAACGAGGCAACCAGTTGAGATTCAAACCGCAGACTTCCAGCTCGTCAGTCCAGAGCTTTACAAAGACTAGCTACTTTGCTCTGCCATTGCCGTAGGAAATGCTACATATACATTCTATTAATTGGGAAGTTCGTGATGAGTCCCACACACAGATTCCTATTGATTAATAGAAATATGTGGCTGCACGCTATTGCTTGTGGTGCATCTGGTCACAGATTTTTTAAAATACTATTAACAAACAAAAACACTCCAATTAGAGTAGGCTTTAATCAACATCATGGCCATTTCTCGCAATGCCGGAGATTTCACGCAAGACCTCGTTTCCCTTTCTGTGTGTCAGAGAGACATCCTATCGACAGCATAGTTTTCACACAATTAAGAAACGTCACCGAAGATGGCGTGGTATCAGAGAACAGTCGGGGCACCGTAGGAACGACGATTCAAAGTTGAATTGTAAAAACTGTGCTGTATGTATAATAACAATAACGACAACAAACCAGACCCAAACACAAAAGGGAATAATAATAATAATAATAATAATAATAATAATAATATTGTAATTTATTATCATACAACGTTGTCAAGATTTTACACGGACGTAAGTCATCAGTTGTTCACCATAATTAGGTTGTGTTGCTACAACATTATTTCTTCTTAATCATGGGGTTTCGAACTGAATTTGGCGATTTTAAGCCGCGTTTGAATGAAATCAATAAAATGTACGAGCACGATCATGCTTCAAGGCCCAATTTGACAGAAGAAAAGCAAATAATAACAGCACGCCGTCTTTCGAAAAGAAAGGTCGGTGGACTTTGCCCTGTGTCGTAACAGGGGCTGACTTTGAGTAGAAAACCACGACACAGACTCTGCTTTGTGTACTAACATGGACACAAGGACGCGATGACTCTCTGGCTTGACTGACTCGGTCCAGTGAACAGGAACAGGCATAGATGTGCGAAGTCATAATAGGCATCTGTGGGAACAGGTCAACTTGATTGGCTGGATAATAATTCTCTATAGAGGGAGGGAGAGAATTCTCTCCCTCTCTCCGGGTTTAACGTCTCCTAGGTTCCCCTGGGGGGTCCTATACGGCGATTGATTGGCTGGATGTCTAGGATACCGGACTTTATAGCCGTGGTCAAGATAGTCACAACAGAGACGACAGAGAGCCATGTAACGTTACAAGTACAGTATGTAATCTAATTTGAACTGTTTTGAAAATTTCTATAGAGAAGGGTACACTGTTATATCAGATACAATGTTCATGTTGTTCATCTGGCAATGCTCTGGACTCACTAGCGACAGTTTCGAGGTTCGAGTCCCAGCTAGTAACCCGCACCCCCTTCTATGCATCGGCTATTTTCGGGAAACACAACCAAGGCACATAGACCGGAATTACTGTACACTGCTGTGGCACACATTTTTCACAAGACGGAAGATAGATCAGTCGGTAGACTTTTGCTCTACCTGAAGATAGTTATGCTCCTTGGTTGATTTATGGTGGGACCACCATGATGGTACATGTAATTGGATCCCTTACACTTGTCCTGTATCTGGCTTGTCGTGAATCAGTCGTATAAAGGTATAAAGGTCTCTGTAAACGTATGAGACGTAACGTACAAGTCAACCCTAGTAATGCACACAAACACAGCACTTGGATAATAGTAATGCACAAAAAGATAAAGCGACAAAGGGAAGTAGAGAAGAAACATAAGGAAACATGGACACAAAAAGTCTGATTTGAAATAATACATTTTAAAATATCGGAGGCGTTATATCGACAATATGATGACAGAAGTTTTAATTACAACTAAGATGTGGGTCATTATACAAAAGAGGAGGGAGCGGGGAATGTTTAATTACAAGAGCATGTCAGTCCAAACCAGACTTTCGTGAGATAAATTCAATAATAAACTAAAGAGTTACAGTAGTCCAACTTTTAAAGAATGAAGACTTAAGCAAGCGTGTTTATTTTTATTTTTTTGTTTCGTCCAGATGTTTTGTCATTGCGCTTATTCTCCGTGTTTCAAGATAGATCAACCTAAAAAGGTGACTGATCTATGTGTTAGATGATCTACAATCACACCAAGATTTTTAGCTTTTTTAAAATAAACTTACATACATCATGTCCAACAATTATATATGTTATTACATTATCTTTCAGCTGATTTCTGACATCAAATAGTAAACACCCTGTTTTGTCACTATTCAGCTGATGTTTGAAACTATCCAGTTTCATGCTTCCTTAATACAAACATCAAATTTTCTAACAGGCCCATGAAAATATGATGGTAAAACTGATTTATAAAGCTGGGTATCATCCGCATACTTATGATATTTTAAATCATATGCGCTTATAATTAAAATGATGGGTTTTGTGTATAGTGTGAAAAGTATAGGACCCAACACAGAGCCCTGAGGAACACCAAATTTCAAGTCAAAACAAGCAGATGTTTTATCATTGACAAAAATCAGTCTCTGTGCGAACGCTGTGATCGATATCGTTGGTGCCAAAAACTGTCTCAGTGTTGTAATTTTGTTCTATAAACAGGTTGGTCCTATGTCAAATGTCTCAGAACTTGTTTTAAGACACCTTTCTCTAGAATCTTTGATATGAATGGAAAGTTTGAAACAGGCCTATAGTTTTTTTTTCAGATCATCAGACAAGAGAGTTGTCTTTTTTAACAATGGCATGTTTAAAATGTTAGATTCACGCCTAAGGCTAGAGAGTTATTTATACGTCCATCATCAGTACCATATAGACTATATTGTAGACGGGACCCAAGACTGACGTCTGACAATTTTATGTGCTGCCACACACGAGACAAGACATGGATACTATGACTCCTGTCTCAGCCGTTCACATTGCGGCGGAAGTCGATGTTCTACTCCTACCCCCCCCCCTTTTTTTCCCGAAAGGGGAGAAGAAAAGCAAGAACCGAAAGGGGGAGAGAAAGAAAGAAAGAAAAATGCTGGAAATGAGAAGATAAAGAGAGGAGTTGGGAGGGGGGAGAGCCAATATAGATAAGAAAACCCCGAGAGAAAACAAAAATAAAACGAGGAGAATGTTTCAAGTACAAGCCAACAACCGATCACAATCACATTCACGGCATTATGATAACAAAGATCTGTGCTTGGGTACAGATCGATTTTTTTGTGTCATAGATGTTCCGGTTTTCTACCACACATGTGACAATAAGATTGAGAAATATAATTATGAGGAAAATGCCCCACACTTGTCTCATATTAAGCAATTGTCCTATCCAATACCAAACATCAGATTTCTATTTTATTTTCTCCGGGAGACATGATTAAAAACTCTGAAAGGCCGGAATTTTCCGATCCCTAAAAAAACTGGAGATCCGGAAACACAGGAACCGGTCCCACCCCTGGAAACGAAAAGGGCGGGTAAATTGTGTACAATGTATTATTGATATCCCATTTTTATAATGATGGCAATTTAACAGATTATATTAGACCGTAACTTGCGTACACTGTGTCATTGATGTCCCGTCTCTCTAATGATAGACAATTTAACAGATTATATTACTATTAGACGGTAACTTGTGTACACTGTGTTATTGATGTCCCGTCTCTCTTATGATGGGCAAGACTGTATCTCCCACTCCCAGGACCCCGCCTATCTGATAACTACACCATCAAAAGAAGGTTGGGTTGGTTTAACGTCCAACAGCAGCACTATATAGGCTATATTGTGGACGGGCCCCAAGACGGACGTCTGACAATTGTATGTGCTGCCACACACGAGACAGAGCGGGGATACCATGACTCCTGTCTCAGCCGGTCACATTATACTGACACCGACCCAACCAGTATGAAACGCAACAGCCAGGATTCGAACTAGGGACCTTTTGAGTCGGAAGCCAATGTTCTACCCCTGGACCACTGACAACTACACCATCAAAAGAAGGTACGGCTCTACATCTACACAGCGGAGAAAAACGCTGACGGTAAATAAAAACCAAGCTATGGTAATTGGAAAAAACAGTGTCCACACTGGGAGCATTGTTGAAATGCAGGAGCGTAATGCGACACCGGAGGGCGAGCACGGGAAGCAGGTGGGCTCCGCTCACACCTGGGGCCGCAACGTACACCTTCCCGGGGTGCAACAGGTGCCGTCACGGCACACACTGACGCCCGTTACTATCATCGGCCATAACGTGTACATATATATCATAGTAATGTAACACGATACAAACGAGATTTAGAGTTGTTATAGTTCGTGAAAATACAAGTACGCAACGCGGAGAAGAATAGGCACCAGTTACATGTATTACTTAATGCTCTAAGTCATGTGGCGCAAACTTGTATCAACTAAGCGTAGAAAAGATAAATTCAGAACGTCGCTGTATACGGTCTAAATTTAAACGCGCAACACTCGTGCATGTTGAAACTGCCAGGGTTGTGTTTCTCGCCTGATTTTAAAGATATTAGGTAGTAAGCATATTTGATGTATAATTAATGTATTTATGTATGCGTACGTTTATTCATTTGAGATCCTACTGTGATCAATGTCTGGTAATTTGAATGACCAAAGACAACAGCTTGCTGTAATTAAGCCATAGAAATGTTGAGAAGTCCACAGAACCAACTCTTAGTCATAAATGAAAAAGGGGGAAGGGCGAATCGAAGTGAACGTACAGGGAGTTTTCGGCTGAGGTCGAATACAAAACAATAGTAAAAAAACCTTTTTAATTTGGAGTGCCAGAACATTTACAGTGGTATGGATATGTGTTATTAGGTGTATTTTATAAGTTATTTTTATTTTATTATCACGACCCACCGCTATAAAAAATAGTCTGTTTTGTAGGTTCAAGGATCTTTGCAAGGCGATAGACATGATTGTAATTTGTATCTGTAAATGATGATTTTTTCCTTCTGTTTTAAACAGATTGATAATACATGTAAACAACTAACTGGCATTTAACCCAAAAGGAAGGGGGGCGCGGTGGTCCGGGGGTAGAACATCAGCTTCCGACACAAAAGGTCCCGAGTTCGAAACCTGGCTGTTGCGTTCCCTACTGGTTGGGTCGGTGTCAGTATAATGTGACCGGCTGAGACAGGAGTCATGGTATCCCCGCCCTGTCTCGTGTGTGGCAGCACATAAAATTGTCAGACGTCAGTCTTAGGGCGCGTCCACAATATAGCCTATATAGTGCTGCTGTTGGACGTTAAACCAACCCAACCAACCAACCCAAAAGGACAACGCTATACCGTCTGAGTTAAAAGCCTGAAGACTATGTCTGCCCAGTACCAACAGCGGGGGATTTTCCAGGCGGCCACCAACAATCGTAACAATAATTATAACAGTTTAAAAAAAACGGCACGAGACCAAGATCAAATTACATGTACAGTGAAAACTGAATGTGCGGGCGGAAAGGTGGGACTTCACACACCGGGTAACATTACAGGGGTAGGCCACACTTGCTGGGTGCCACGCAACAACCGGTGCTTTGGCCCTGTAACAGTTTTAAGGATGTGCACACACCAAGACCAACAACTCTAGTTTTATGGATACTATGTAGAAGCCTAATCGGTAAAGCAAAGAGGCCTCAAATTAGAAGTCCCTGGTTCGAGTCGATAGTTTCCTAATGTTTTGGGTCAGTGGCGGGATTTTCCCTGCCCTGCAGAGCCACCCTTGGTGTCATTGGAGATGTTAAATTAAGAGAGAGCCTTGATATACCCCACAAGAGACGCGCTAACACTGCACCAGAATGTGCAGATGAGTAATATCTTTACACAGAGTACAAGTGCATGTACTGTAGTAATGGAAAACATCTAATTAACCATCTGGATTAAACTAGCAACTCAAGTCTTGCACTTGTTAGCAATTGATGTACCACAATTATTTAGATTGCAATTGATCCTTTCACCGCAAGAGTGCCCTCTATAGGCTGAAACATAATGACAAAGTCTAGCATACATAATTATAGCAGGATTTGTGGTGTGCCCCCTCCCACGTGGAGTTTTTAATATGTATAGCTGAAGGGGCATTTTGTCACATGTATCTAATCTTCGGTTTTTATCTTCATACTAAAAATAATGAGTGACATGATCTTTAATCAATCTACATCAGTCTGTGTCCTTTACATTTTCAATCTGTCTGCTCTCTGTAACTCTCTGGAAAAAGACTAATACATTTTAGAAGTTCTATTGTTGAGTGAATATCAGACTATTCTTTGGAAAAAAAAAACATGTGAACACATCTCTAGTCTTCAGATTGGTTGGTGAATTTTGAGTTTCATCTTCCCATCCCTGTCCTGCTTTTATTGATAAGCAGTGTGTGGGACCACCATTAAGGCTCTATCAAAACAAAAGCAGCATTATTTGAAAGAAATAAAAAAACAAGTATTCCTGTGAAAGTAAAAGTATAATTCCCAAACCTACTAATAAATCACTGGAAAGTCTTTCAAATTTGTGTATGCTAACGAAATTAAATACCAGCGCATGTTACTAATAGCTAAGCAGAGCTACAGGCTTGAAATCTAAACATATTTTCCAATGAAATGTTTGGACTTAATAAATGCGGTTATAACAAAAATTTTCAGAATCCAGTTTTATATATTGAACTTTTTCAAATTGGATGACATACTTTATCCTCTACAGATATCCACTGAGGGTTTATAGCCTACAAACAACTTTTACAACATTTATGTCTCGAGTCTAGCTCAGAGACGTGTAATTTGGAGAGCGATTTGCTTCTTCGGCAGCTTTTTTTAGTTACAAAGGGAAATGCAACATTTTTGTTGAAGAACATTTTCTGAAATTGATCACATCTTATATAAATGCTCTGCTGTTTTTATTATTGAAAGTTGGTTTCAGGAGTTGAGAGAACATGAAAAGTATCAGCAGCAGTAAAAGTAAAGACTTTTATAAATCCAGAATGTTTCAATTTCATAAGCAGCTACAGCCAATGCCATATCTCAAGGCAGATGGCATCCATTCAAGATAAAACACACTCCAAGACTGCCTAGATCTTCGGCTCCTGAAAAGAGTTTTACTCACAACCCAAGTCACCGACATCACACTTCCCGCTAGAGGCTATGGCACCTGAGTAATCCTAACCCACGCACAACATATCGGCAACACACTCCGCCACAGTAGTTTTATTGTTTTCGTTTTTAGTGCTGCAAGCCACAGCCTTGAAATATTCAACTTTGACTCTCATTGCCAATGAAACAAACATTTCATGTTCTGATTCATGTCAGAAAATTATGTTCTGTATAAAATAATTGTTTAAAGTAGATCTATATAGATATAGCTACCATTTAGATCTCTAAGAGGACATACCATGGGTCCTGGCTCTATTTTCAACTAATCTGTATCATTTTTTAGTGCCATATACACACTATTTCGTGTTTCTGCCTCAAATATGTCCCACTAAAAATCAGTGTTTTTGTTCAAATAAAATCATTAGGTCCCACCCTGAAATAAAGCAAAGTTTACAATGTCATGTGTCTAGGGTAAGTCTAAAATAAAATAGGCCTAATTGCGATATATTTTTTAAATTGTGTTTCTTAACAAAATTTGCATCTATAGAAACACTAGATCTAGGCCTATATCATGCGAAAAGCAGGATTTAGATAAAAACCTTAAATCTAGAATATGACATACATAGACGCAAATGATTTTATAGTAGGCCTAGATCTATTCTTTATTGTTTTATTTTGATATGAAAAGTAACAACAACAAAAAAGATTTTTAACTTCTTAAAAGCATTTATACGGTGTAACAAATAAATCAGTCAGTAGATCTACTAATTGGGACTAACTAGTAGGATAGATCTAGATCTATATATCCAAGGTTCAAATCCCAACTGCTTCTTAGTTCCCTTCTAAGAATTCATGAACTTTATGACATAGATCTAGATCTAGATATAGTCCTAGACCTAGAATCTATAGATTCCTAGATCTATTTAGATTTCTAGATATAGTGACATTAAATGAATGAAGTGAAAAATTACATTTTAAACGAATTCCCATACATGTACCAAGATCTTGCTTTTGGAATCAAGGTCTTTTTTGTTGTTGTTTAACAACATGTCATATATCAGCTCAGTTCTTTATTGGGTACAAAGTCCAAGTAATATAATTCTTGTAAGAACCTACCTTGATTGTATCCAGAGGGTGGCCTGCTAAGACAGTGCAGATGCCACCAAAACCTCCAGCTATGAAATCTTTGATTGCACTAGCCTGGGGGGCTGCCACCACTTTGGCTGGTTGGGTTGGCTCTTCATTCGACATGACTGTAGTTGGAAATGTAGATCCCGATCTAAAACTATGAAGTCCTGCAAACCCAACTGTCGCTCTGCTCTGTCGGCCTAAAACTAGTAAACACTGGCAGTCGCTGGCGAGAATGTCCCTAATAAATGTTGATGAGCGTTGCAACTTGCAACAGCTTTCAGCAGTTAAAATTCTAATTTTCCAAGGGAGGGAAAGCTGGCGGCTTTCGCTTTGTAACAGATTTTTTCCACAGCGCAACAGATAAGTATTAAGCTTATAGAATTATAAAACAAAACTGTCCCTCCGTAAAATTATGAACAATCATACTTTCATATAGAGCGCATAAAATAAGTAAGTAATAGGCTGCTTTAGGTCTAGATCTAAATCAATCAAAGAGGACATAAAAGAAATCTGTGAAATCCATACAAGTATGTTGAAACAGTGACGTCTCACCATAGATTCTATAAATCTGTGCGACTTGGCGCACATCTTGTCTGAACGCTTTTGAGACCGTGCGGACAACAGACGAGAAAAGCAAAATAGGCTCAAATATTTCCAATCCATGCAAATTTATAAGAGTTCAGAGAGGAAAGTAAAATTAAATGAGATTGACAGCTTTCCTTTTTATTGTTGTTTGTTTATTTATTGTTGTTGTTTTTCTATTTTATTTTTCAATCAGTTGAATCACTTCTAAACAGAACGCAAATTTGTTACATGTACCATTCCTCGTCTTTGTTTGTAAGTTTTTGGTGTTTTGCTGTTTTGTTTTTTAATGGGGGTGGGGGGTTCGTTTTGTTTTGTTGGGGGCAGGGGTTCCACACTTAGGCCTACATGTAAACTTATTATGCTACGGTACAATAACAACAAACAGTTGAAACTCTTTTCAAAGACTTCAAACATCCATTAAACGAAAAAAAAAAATAATTTCATCTCGTTGACAATTTATGCAGCACAAAGAAAGTCGTTTAATATCCTAACGAATGAGTGATTCGGCCTTTTTATGAACATCACTCAATTCCTGTAATATTATTTCATCATACTAGTGTGGGAGAAAAAAATTCAGGGTCTTCACTTTTCTTGTGTGCTTATATGTTTTAAAAATGAATTCTCCATCCAAAAAAAAAAAAAAGAAAAGAAAATATTTTGGCTAGAACGCCGGGTTGGTACGAAGAAGATATCTGGGATTTGAACCTCAACCGGATCCTCACAGTTGGTGTGACGGGTGCCTAGAAGACGTGTTAGCAACCAAAGTCCAGTATTGTAGGCCCAATCCCCTATTTTAGCCCCGTCACTGCTTCGGGTTAGGTGGTCTGAGCTGAATGCATCAGTGTAGGTGATTGAAGTACGCGCCATGAATGTCAGCATGATACGAGTTTGGTTTCGTTGGGTTGTTGGTTTTAACATCCATCACCAGCAACTAGGCTCTATCGCGAGCGGGTTCCGAGACTACCGTCTGACACTTTTACTTGCTGCGACAATGCTGAGATACTTTATATGAACTAGCACCGACCCAACCAGCAGGGGGCGACAGAAGCCCACCAGTCTATTTCTGTTCAGACATTTCATCGCCTTCTTCATCGATGACTGCTGCCGTGTATAATGCTGAATGTTGTATTCGCGGGATTCAATTTTTAACTTGTGAAATAAAAGAAACGAAAAGCAATTGGTTACAACAGTTCCAGCTTTGATGCTTCAATGAAAGCTTCTTTTATAACGTTATTAACTTTTTTCCGTTTTTTTTTGTGCGTGCGTGGTTGTGTGTATGTGTGTGATTTTTAATAATAATAATAATAATCAGGGCCTTCACTTTTCTTGTGTGCTTATTATGTTTCAAAAATGAATTCTCCGTCAACAACAAAAAATATTTTGGCTTTGGGCTTTGACAACCAAAGTCCAGTATTGTATTCCCTTAGTTTTCATGTTTAGCTCCGTTACTGCGGTCGTGAATAATGCTGAATGTTGTATTCGCAAGATTCAATTTTTAACTTGTGAAAAAAAAAAGAAACGAAGAGATATTGGCGTTTTCAGTTACAGCTTTGGTGTTTCAATAAAAGCTTCTTTTATTATGTTTTTAGCTTTTGTTCCGTTCTTTTGTGTGTGTGTGTGTGTGTGTGTTTATGTGATTTTTAATAATATTAACACACATAACGTTGATTATCAATTTATTTCGGAGGATTTTGTTGTTTTAGTCTCCTTTCTCTCTCTTGTTTGTTTGTTTGATTTTGTTGTTTTTTACTTTTTTGTTGCTGTTTTTTGTTTGTTTGTAGTTGTTTTTTTTTTGTGTTTTTTTTTTACTTGTCGCCAGCTTAATACAACCAAGATTGAAATACCAAGTATTGTCAATGGAGCTTTGCCCTGCATATTGTAAGAATAATTTAGTGTTCGTTTCACTGAAGCATGTGGCTTCCTTGTTCCGGGCATCTAATTAAAACATTCAGAGTCACTTTGTTCTCGCAGCCAAACAGCTTCCAATTGAAGGGAAATTAAATTTGAATAGTCGGACTTCTTAATCTTACAACGCAAACTGAAAGACTGCTGACAAAAAAGGTGGAACCCCTCTAACCCCCCTCCCTCTCTCACTTCTCTCTCTCTCTCTCTCTCTCTCTCTCTCTCTC
>RQTK01001006.1:83618-140409 GCA_003991915.1 Elysia chlorotica | reverse complement strand
TAACAACTGTGTTCTCTTGTTTTGCTTTTTTTTCTGTTTGTTTGTTTTGTTGTTGTTTGATTTTTGTTTTTATTATAAAACACTTTTCCAGTAACATTGTACTAAGAAGTCAAGTTCGTCCGGGCTTGGTGTATGTCACACAGTTTCTATTAAAAGTTAAATCATCTCGTTATTCCTTCGTAGTAGTACGCAGGGTGTTAGAGCAGTCGATTGTCCTCTGAACTGACGCGGTCCGAGGCCCGGGGTTTGATTCTCAACTGGTAGTCCAGTCTGAGTATGCTAAAGCTGGTAGAACTATCCACACGATTTTACTAATAGTTAACATTGCTTTATAATGTTCGTTATCTCACTAAGCAAAACAGCCTGCGATCGAGTGAGTACTTTGTTATGTTCGTTATCTCACTAAGCAAAACAGCCCACGATCGAGTGAGTACTTTGTAATACTAAACTGTGCAGGAATTTTAGTCTTTACAAGAAAACATAAAGCCTACAAACGGAAAATAATGACAACATAATGACAACAAAATGACAACAAAATGACGCTGCAGCTCTGCTGCTTGTCAAACATGGCTCGTGTCTTCCAGCTAAGAGGGATAACTTTTCCCTAAATGTCATTTCCCTTGAGAGTTGTCCGCGCAGAAGTTTAATTGAGTCAGTGCAATCAGGGCCTGCAGTAAAACAGTGACAAATATTCATGAGCGCCAGATGGAGATGTGATGTCAATGTCGATATTGGACGATGTTGCAATCCAGAAACTCGAATTGATTTACCGCCTCTGTACTGGTTTCTTTTCTTCCTATAATTTAAATCCTATTAAAGGAAATATGTAAAGGAAGATTTTACGATGTATTTGTGTGTGTGTATGTGTCTGTGAGAGAGAGAGAGAGAGAGAGAGAGAGAGAGAGAGAGAGAGAGAGGGAGAGTGAGAAATGAACATGATATAGAGTAATTGAAAGAGAAAAAGTGGAGGAGAAAGAAACAGAACAGAAGTAATAGAAAGGGAAGAGACAGACAATCAGAGATAGCCACGTATAGAAAGAAATAGAGGAAGAAAGAAACAGAGACAGAGAGAGAGAGAGAGAGAGAGAGAGAGAGAGATAGATAGAGAGCGAGAGAGAGATAAAGAGAGACAGACGGGTGGGCAGAGACAACAGAGAGATATAAAGAAAGAGACAGACAGAGAGAGACTGAGAGAGGTAGACGAAGAGAGGGGGGTAGCTAGAAAGGGATGGCCAGATAAAGAGACCGTCTGAGAAATTAATGACCAGTGAGAGCAGTTCGACATACTTATTGTAAAAAAAAATGAAAGTATAGTTGCAAAAGAACTGGTGGGTGGGGGTGAAAATCTCAATCTGAAAAATATAGTGTCAGAAGGACGAATATGATGAATGTAATCACTTTCACCCCAATTTTAACTAAAATGCATTGTTATTTTATGTTTTAAACCTTTCTATTTACGAAAAAGTTTAATCAGTTACAAAATCACACAAAAACAATCATGTCTTAAAACAAAGGAGATTCCACGTGTAAATTTTAACATTGACAAAAGCTTTGACAAACATTATATAGTTATGTACACTTTTATTTCAAATGTTAGAAAATTTAAGATCAATTTAAAACCAAGTAAATGAGTCGTCCACACGACTTTGGTTTCAGTCTTTAATTCTATCAATCACAGTTACGTTGAACAATGTTGTTCTAGACATCTGCGTCTCAGCTATATTGCCATTTAAAGTTACTAATAGACAACACAATAATTAGAACGCTGAATTGTATTACTTATACGTACATAAAATTTGAAGATTATGGTCAAACGAACTAAAAAATTTAGTTACCACTCTCTTTCTCTCTCTCTCTCTCTCTCTCTCTCTCTCTCTCTCTCTCTCTCTCTCTCTCTCTCTCTCTCTCTCTCTCTCTCTCTTCTCCCCACACTTTTCTTTTTA
Source organism: Elysia chlorotica (assembly GCA_003991915.1). NCBI lineage: Eukaryota > Metazoa > Mollusca > Gastropoda > Plakobranchidae > Elysia > Elysia chlorotica. The sequence continues at coordinate 138,466 of RQTK01001006.1, read as the reverse complement.
TAAGAATAATATACATATACATTAAGTTTAATGTAAAAGTTACCGGTTTGTTTTTTATTCATATAGAACATTCTCCGCTTATCTCGTGGAATTATTAAATTCAAAGTTTTAAGAAAGTCAAGTCAAACCAATCCAAATGCGTCTTCGTCGGTTGGATAGGGGCAACATCAAGCTTACCTTGAACAAACCATAAACAAAGGAAGCGATATTCGCTGTCTTTCGGTCGAAAAAAAAAAACAACATGGCAAGAATGTTGTTTCAATATAACCATTACTGGATGGCTGATCATCTTCGTAAACAACAGTCCCAATGTTGAAATGATCATACAGCTGTGGCAAGTGACGAGTTACATTAAAAAAAAAAAACATTAAAAAACAAACTACATCCTTTGTTGACGATTTCACTGAACGGCTCATATATATTATGCTGCCGGGCGCTCGTCGTGCTTTTCAACTAAGGGTATCATCTTTTTTATGTTCGTGTATTTTTATACTGAAGGTCCATAGAGCTATGCGAATGTGGTCTAAATCCGAGATCAACAAAACCGCTTCATTTTTGGTGGCAAGGCCCAAATTAAATAATGAATAAATAAATGAATAAATAAATAAAAAGTAAGCAATGTCCATCCAGCCCGTATTCGCAATCACAACAATGTATTACAAAATACTACAAAAACTTTTCTTTTTCGGTGGCGGGGCGGCTGGACTGGGGGCCTTGTCTGGCAGGAGTTGTGGTTCTTTCCTGCCCGGCAGGAAGCTGGGGATGGCCTCACTTCCGCCCGGCTGACCTAGTTTCAGGTGGTCTGGGGGCGGGGCGTTGCCCTCTCCCTCTGGCATGGACTCCACAGGCTTAGGGCGGGCAGCTCGGTCCGGGTTCTTGGTGACATGGTCCTGGTCGGTGTAGGCTGCACAGGGGAACAAGCTTTGCTTTTAATGGGTGACAAGTACAACTGTGTAGTAAGCTTATGACTCTTCTTAAGGTGCATATATAAGATAATGAATGCTTAATAATATGACGAGCTGTACGCTGCTGCGACTTACGACCCAATATCTCACGTTTAATTTGAAAAGAAGTACCCACAAAGAAAAAGAAATGCAACGGAAATATGGTCGCATGATTATTATACATTGTGAATAATCAGCCGTATGTGCTGGCAATGTAATTGCATTCTGATCATCATCATCATCATCATCATCACCATCGTCATCATGAGTTGTTCTCAGCTCACATATGTTTAGAAAACATACCAATGTCACTTACTTTCTTTCCAAAAGCCCATGAGATACGGCGGGGGTCTGGAAAATAAACAATAAGAAAGTACATGCAAAATCCAGCAACGTAAATTTTATCGGCATACTTTTCTACACATACTATTTAAAAATAATGACTGATTGGAATACTTGTTTAAGTAAAATCAATTTAAAATTCTGAATTTCGTTAGCGATTTAAATTTCTATTTCCACGTCTTTTTTATTTTAACATATTTTTTAGTTAGACCATAGATATAAAAAATTCAAACCTTAATCAATCGTTTTATCACCGAGATTAATGCTAACGGTTTACCTACTATCTATATCAACAATATTAACTAGTTTCAGTAAATGTAGGACTGCAAGAGTCAATTCACTGCTCTGAAGAACGATCTAGAGAGGGCTTTGACATCTCGAGCGGCAATTATTTTTTTTTTAATATACTTCGGATTGTTGGAGAGTAATCTGTTGGACACAAAGCCAAGTTAAAAAAAAAAAAAAAAAAAAAAAAAAAACAACCATGATCAATGTGCATGTTAGCCTATATGATCTACTTCCAAAAATCGAAGTGCAAGAACGAGGTAAACTTATTGTTGTACAACAAGGGTAAAACTGATCTCTCTTCACTTTAGAGTTGTTATGATACTACGATAATTATAGAGTTGTTTATGTAAATTCACCCTACTCTTCCTACATAGCAATGATGCAAAATGTATCACTGTGTTTAACAATTTATTGGTATGGCTCAATTTGACTATAAAGAACATTTTTACCTAGGCGACCTTGTTGACTTTGCCTTCATTTTATTATAACTTTGCTGCTTGTGAGTACATGTATTGTCATGGTGACGTTAGCTGCAAATAAGTTTATGTAAACCTATCTTTAGAACTGTTCAAATCCCCTGGACTCCTTTTTTAATATGAATATCCACCTCATCCTTACTGTGCTGGCAAGCCGTAAAAACAAACTCGCCCACTCACCCATTGACCAAAAAAATATAGACGGGCTAATGCCGCGCACAGCAGATAACAGTGTGTGGCCGCAACTTGAGCCATAGGACCCTCACTTGTCTGCTGGTTGACTTCCGGTAGGGTAGTAAACCTATCCTCGCAAAATTACCCCATTTTTGTGGACAAAAGTATGTCAAACTATGGAGAAAAAACAACGCAAAGAAAAGTTTTCCGCGATCGCAGAGCTGGGAGTGAGGCTCTTATCTCCACTGGCGGTCGCTTCCTGTCTGTCTCATGGCCGACGAGCTTCCTAGCCTATCTAGTCTATAACTAGAATATCACTGATCCACCCATAAAGTAAAAATAACGGTATGAACCAAAGTGCACGACAGCCGAACTCACATAGGCTCTGGTGGAGGCGGTGGAGGTGGTGGAGGCAAAGGCGTTCTCGGCTTGGGTGGAGGAGGTGGAGGCGGTAATCTTGGTGGAGACTTCACCGGTTCTGGTGCTTTTGGCTTGGGCGCCACTTGGACTTTCTTGGGTCTGTAAAGAATTGAACTGAATGTTGGACCTGGCTACTACCTGGTTTTGTCTCGTGAAATAATTTATTTTCCAAAAACTTTTTAAAAGATAAATTCAAAGTGTATCATCAGTTGAAAGTAATAATGCCAACTTCTTAAAGACCGTAAAACGTAAGAATCGTAAATGAAAATAGTGCAACATAAACACTATCAATCGTGAGTACATTTCAAATCATAAATATAAATAAAATCCTACTTAATACAGGCATGTCAGCCTGTGTTCACAGAGGCGACATATTTATGTCACCGAAGATATAGGCAGCGTAAGTTATAGAAATCTCTGTTAATTTTTGCAAACATTCATATAGTAAAGCATTGGTCTTCCAATAGAGACTTCCCCAGTTTGAAATCCACAATCATTTTCATAAGTGTATATGTCCAATGTCGTCCCCTACTGGTTGGATCGGTGTCAGTATAACGTGGCCGGTTGAGACAGGAGTCCAGGTCTCCCCGCATTGTCTAGTGTGTGGCAGCAGGTAAAATTGTCAGACGTTAGCCTGAGAGATAGTCCGCAATAATTATAGCTTATAGTGCGGACCTTGGATGTTCAACCAACCAAGCCCAAAATGTGGTCAGAGGGTGGACCTATGCGGTGACAGCCACACTTCTCTGTCTGCCTGTTAAGTCTGAGGACGCTACCTGGGCCCAACCAATCCCAAAATGTGGTCAGAGGATGGACATATATGGTGACAGTCACACATAGATGGTTATATGCATCTATGTCTGCCTGTTAACCCAATCGCACCTATAGCGCCCGAATGCGCCCGAAAGCGCCCTGAGAAAAATAACTTCACCGTCCCTATAGCGCCCAAATGCGCCCTGAAAAAAACTACTTTCGCCGTCCCTATAGCGCCCATATACGCCCTGAGAAATCTAACTTCGCCGTCCCTATAACGCCCTAATACGCCCTGAGAAAAGTACCTTCCCCGTCCCTATAGCGCCCGCATGCGCCCTGGATCGCCCGTGAAAAGCGTAGTGTTGGTACTATTTTAGGAATGTGTTTCTCGCGATGGTTTTGTTTCGTTTCCTGCCCTTTAAGTGTGAGGCCCCTACCTGGGCCCGGGCCGGTGCGGGCACGGGTTGCGGCAGTAGCGCGAGCAGAAGTAGAGCGTCAGGGCCAGCCACAGGAGCGCCCCCAAGATGGCGGGCACGAGCCAGGGGAGCATCGCCTTCACGCCGCCGCTGCTGTCTGAGGCCGCGCTGGGGGCCGCCGTGGTGGCCGCAGTGGTGGCCGCGGCTGTGGTGGTGGTCGCGCCCCCTCCTGGAGCCACGGTGAAGGCTGGGCACGGCTGGAGCAGAAAGAGAAGATAATTACATAGATATATAACTACTCGTATTTATATACATCTATAAATAATTATAACTTCATTTGTCCTTTAAAGGAGCATAAAATGGTGGTCCATAAATGCAGCAAAAGAAAACAGTATAGACAGTAATAACAAGTAGTTGTAGTAGTTGAGTTAATTTAACGTCCAACATCAGCACTATATAGGCTATAATTTATTGTAGACGGGCCATAAGAATGACGTCTAACAACTTTATGTGCTGACACACACGAGACAGAGCGGGGATACCATGACTCCTATCTCAGCCAGTCACATTAAACTGACATCGACCCAACCAGTAGGGAGCAAATCGCCAAGCCTCGAACCATGTACCTTTTGCGTCGGAAGCCGATGTTCTACCCAAGGGACCACCGCGCCCCCAGTGATAACAAGAAAAGTACTTATTTCACAATTATGATAATAATAATAATAATAATAATAATAATAATAATAATAATAATAATAATAATAATAATAATAATAATAATAATAATAATAATAATAATACACTGTTACAGACTCAACCAGTAGTGAACAAAGACTGTCTCGCTGGATTCGAACACTGGAACTTCTGGTTAGAAGTTGTGCACTCTAACGAACTTTGTTTGTCTTGTGTTGTCGATCATTTTCTTGACTTGCCTCTCTCTGAAGCCGAGTTTGCTTTCTACAACCTTCACCATCAGTGTAATAGCTATCTAATAATCATCTGTATACCCACTTATTTTACTCATTGATTACTCTACATTTTCCAAGCATCAATTCCATCTGCCATCCTGAGATGTTTATTCGCAACAACAACAAACAAAATAATAATAATAATAAGACAAGAAACAAAACAAAAAATAGTACAGAATTATGAAACACAGAACAAGTGGAATAACCTCTGCAGCCTGGTTTTAAATGTAAACAGATATTATCTTCATTATTAATTTTGAAGATGGCAAATTTTGAAAGGAGACCACAAACAAAGCATTTCATCCTCTAGACAAGTCCTCTTGATGTCTCGACAGAGCCGACCCAGACGTTTTGACCTGGCCAAAGACGGATGAAGAGACCAGCTGTTCACTTAGCGACTTTCTCTATAAGGACGTCTGTATTTAGTTCTTTAGAAATAAACAGCATCGTTTTGAGGATCAATATCAAAGTAACAGTTGAATATTATACTAGGCCTACTCAGGACAATTGTGGTTTCAAACATGTCGGTGCCATTAGTATTTTTGACTTCCCTACATACCCTCTTCTGCATCGAGTGAGCTTTTGAGTTTTTGTGCTTAATATGAAGATCTCTCTACTTGTTCTTATTTTCTTTAACACACTTGTGTTCCCGATCAAAAAGATTTCTTAAGTTTTCATGACTTTCAGAAGACTGAATACTATTGAAGTGTGTGTGTGTGTGTGTATATCTTACTAAAATACTAGGTTTACCTGGTCCTTTTTTATTGATTTATTTTTTCATAAATTTATTTTAATTAAAAACAAAATAGTCCGCAATCGGATTTTCCAGTCATCTGTTATAATAACTAGATCTAGTCGTTGTCCATCTTCAAGTCCCAAGTTTTTAGGAAATCACCTTTAACTACGTTCTGTTCCACACTTAAGAGTTCCAAATAGAACGAAACATAATCTCTTGAATGGAAGTAGGTATTCAACATTTTTCAATTGCTATACAGTGAAAACCCTTTTCAATCTTGCCCTCTGAACAACGTATTTAAACACAGATTTCACCTATACCATATTAACTCCAAAACAAAAACAAAAAAACCCGCAAAATCTGGACTTTAAACTTTAAAAAATATTGGTCTTACTAAAATCAAAAGTTCCCCTTTCAAAAAGATTTAGCTTGCTCACTATTCCACTGTATTCAACCTGTTCGTATGGACGGGTACCTCAGCTTGTAATTATAATAATTGTATTTACAGACCATTGAGTGTTTGAAAGAACGTTTTGTTTTGTTCTCTGATTTTACAATTAAACCAAAACAAATCGCTGCGCACTTTAGAAACATTGAATTATTATTATTATCGTGCTGAATTTGCTACCACTCTGCTTCAATCTTATGCCAGTTTCGAATCTGTCCGAAAATCAATTTTTTAGACTTGTCCTTTTAGTGCATTTAGCTGTCGGATGGCTAAGTGTTTTCTACTGAATTTTCAGCTCACAATGCTCAAAAAATGAGAAACACGAGAGAGTTTGCAGATTAAGCCCATGTAAATCTATGGCACTTTACTAAAGCATTGCAAATTTATGTAGAATTCTCGCCCAATCCACTAAGAAGCCTTTATCATATTAATTTTGGACTTAGCTGCGATTTCATTCCATTCTGGTCAGGTCGATGTCAGAATAATGTGACCAGAGAAGATATGCGCCGAAATATCCCGCACTGTTTCTGTTGGACAGCACGTATAATTGTGAGATCATTGTGTCTGGACACATCTACAATATAGATTATATAATGATGACGTAGGAAATTAAGCAACCTACTTAAATCAACTCGCCAACCGTTTCCACTGCAATAAACTAGTCAAAAATCTATTTTTGTCCGATTTCGTCCCCAACTGGTTGAATTGGTGTCCGTATAGTGTCACCGACTGACACACAAGTCCAGTACACCGCCCTGTCTCTGTGTTGTTTCACAGCGAGTAACATTGCCAAACATTAACCTTGGGACCCGTGAACTATATAGCTTATATAGTGGTACCGTTAGATGTAAAGCATCCAATTCAACTTAGTCCAACTCATGAACCGTTTCTTCGCATGTTCGCAATATTATAATAGTTATCTAAGCTTATTGATAGCCTACTAGGGAAGGGCTGGGCTGGGTTGGGTTGGTTTAACGTCCAACAGCAGCACTAAATAGGCTATATTGACGGACGTCTGACAATTTTATGTGCTGCCACACACGAGACACGGCGGGGATACCATGACTCCTATCTCAGCCGGTTACATTATACTGACACCGACCCAACCAGTAGGGAACGCATCAGCCAGGATTTGAACTCGGGGCTTTTTGCGTCGGAAGCCGATGTTCTACCCTGGACCACCGCACCCCCTCAGGGAAGGGCAGGCCCAGCAAGAAGTGGTACGACCACATAAAAGAGTGGACAGGAAAACAGTGGCGTAAGACCCTCATACTGGTGCCAGACCATGTGGCACGCCAATCCCGAGTCGGGACGGCATGCTAGCAGGTCATGGCATGCTCTGTCAGTGACTCACCCCACACTCAGTATAATGTGACCGGCTGAGACAGGAGTCATGGTATCCCCGCCCTGTCTCGTGTGTGGCAGCACATAAAATTGTCGTTGTTGTTCTTCTTCTTCTTCTTCTTCTTCTTCTTCTTCTTCTTCTTCTTCTTCTTCTTCTTCTTCTTCTTCTTCTTCTTCTACCCGTTCCTCCTCTATATTACAAGGTTATTTTGAGCGTTTGTTATTTAAGAACAGTCCTGACTATAAAAATCCATTTTTATTCTCTAACTTTGCCTGTATAATAAATCATAGGCGGGAAAAATCTCGGATGAGAACTCCCAGACATAATTTTAGGATTGAATGCGTGTACACATTCATCATGATATATACATGTTGTAAATAATATATAATGTTTAATGAACTGACTATCTTAATACCAAGAACGACGAGGAGAACTACCGTCAAACTAAGCACTACGAATAAAAAGAGCAACGTAAAAAGTATCGAAGGTTGTGATCCTGAGGCCTTTTACTGTGCGTGCTTAAAATAGTTAATAATAGGCATGAAAATCACCAGTAAGATTTTATTTAAAAGTTTGTATGACGTGCAACCCAAGATACAAACATTTATTATTATGGTAATTTTTACAATTACATAATATACCGCTCTGCACTGATAAAGATAATGTATATCTGAGTCTTTGAGGAGTAAGGGAAACAATACTTATAAAAATGTAAGCATCGCGATAACTTCCCTTGAGAGTAAATTTCTTACCATGGCAAGAGTAAGCATTTGTGCCAATTAATTTTACTGTTTTGCTCAGTTCTTTAAAATGTGTCCATTAAAAACATTTTCGAACCGCTCAAAGTCAAGCTTTTTTCCAATGAAAACTGTCTCGCTGTATGGATCCCTGTCTGATTATCGCTCTTCCTTTCTTCCCCTCCTCTGTCACTCTTACTCTCTGTCTGCCCATTATTATGGCTGCCTTTCCTTCCTCTGCCCCTATTTCTTTTTCTGTCTACCTGACCGTCTGCCTGCTTCTATCCCTGTCTCTGTCTCTGCCCCTTCTCTCCACCACTTTGTCTGTCTGTCTGTCTGTCTGTCTGTCTGTCTGTCTGCCTGTCCGTCTGTCTGTCTCTGTCTCTCTGTCTGTCTCTCTCACCCACCTGTAAACCCTTCGCCGTCAGTACAAGCCTCGGTGAGGACTATCTCCCCTGTTGCCATGACAGCAAACTTGCCGCCGCTGCCGCCATAGTAGATGTGGTTGTTCTGGTTGTAGTCCGAGTCGTCGTCGGCTCCCTCTACTGTGCCTGAAGCCCGAGAAAAGGATACAGCGAACAAATGCAGACAATTCATTTTGTTAAAGTTTGATAGAAAATCCAAAGACAGAATTGTTCATAATTTGAAAACGATAACCACACCAAAGCACATTATTTAAACAGCAGCTAACTAAAAAGTATTAGTAAAAACAAAAAAAACAGCAACAATAATGAAAGTGACAAAAGAATGAGCAACAGCAACAACCCAATAACATGATACTGCTTGGGTATTAAAAAGTTTCATCTTAATCGGCGCCTCCTTAGTACTATAGAGAATCGGTATACTGCTACGGGCACACCAAGACTTACAGATGCCTTTGGGTCCTTTCTCCAGACAATCCAGTTGATGATCAAACCACCCAGCCACTGACCCTCTAGAACTAGTTTCAGGGGACGAATACCGGACAAATAAATCTGCCGATCGTGGGATTAGAACCGCGAACCTCCTGATCTGAAGACCAACGCTCTACCACATGAGCCAGTTCGCCCCCTACATAATCAGCTACCAACCCACTCGTCCAGTAGTATCAGCGCTTTGTCTTTGTGCTGCATAACGTAAACCAACCCAACCAACCAACTCTAGGGACCCGTCAGAAATATAGCCCATACAGTCCAACGTTAAGCAACCAACCGACGCACTCACCCAACACACTGCCTGGGTCGGTGCAGTCTGTGGCGGCCACCACGTATGGCGGCGAGTTGAAGTAGGGCGGGTTGTCGTTGCTGTCGTAGACCCGCAGTTGGACGTGGAGCTCCTGCGTCGTGAGGCCGCCGCTGTCTGTAGCCCTCATGTACACGTCAAAGTCCTCATACATCGTGTTCTGGAGGACGTGGGGCCAAAGACGGTAGAAGTTAACGACGGTAGGCCAAAGACAGTAGAAGTTAACGACGCGAGGTCAAAGACAGGAATTATCTTGCCTGCCATCACATTTTTCGATAATGAAAACTGCATAATAAACCAACCCGCTACGACAGGAGGCATGGTATCCTCGCCCTGTCTCGTGGGTGACAGCACATAAAATTACCAAACATCAGTCTTGGGATCCTTCCACAATATAGCCTATGTAGTGCTAAGGTTGGACCTTAAACAAACTCAACTCAACTCGCATAATAAACTACATTGACGCTACTCATAATAAAAGACTAAATTTTGTTTAAAGACGATTTAAAATAGCCAATTTAAGTACTTCATTAATAGTAGCTGGTTAAGCCGTGCACTTTATAACTGCAATCCTACACTCATTCCATTGAAGCTGTATGACATGAGCGGGTCTCACCGTGTCTATATCGATCTCAGAGAGCGAGTATATATTCCCTGTGGCGGAGTTCACCCCGAAGAAAGAGTTGGCTCTGGACAGGGAGTATGTGTAAGTGTCGCCCTCGTCGTCATCGATGATGTACAAGCCGTACGCCGTGTCGATCTGGTGGGAGGGACGGGAACAACAGCAAGAGGGGATTACCCAGATTATTATTAGACATATATCAAAAATTCATTCATTCAGGTGTCAGGTCTGGCGCAGACATCGACGATCAGGGATTTCCAAGCCTCTCTGTCTTCAGTCCGTCTGAATATGTCCAGCTTAGACAGATGTTCTTGTTCGATGTGTTTATGAATCGAATATCAAGAATAAAAGATAGTAAAACGGACCCCCACCCCTTTTCCACCCATATTACACACAATTGCATTAAGACCAATCAGAAATGTCTCAATGGTCGAGGGATGATATTTTTAATGACAAAGGCTTGTTTGGCAGGAAATCGGGCGACAGCGAAGAACATTGGACACAGTTAAAAGTGACATTACAGCCATAGGCTTTTAGAAAAATTGAAAGTGTAGATAATGTGCATGAAAAAGTTGACATTTTTAACAGAACATTGGTAGAAATACTTGATAGACATGCCCCATTGAAACAACGTAAACTGTGCTTGCGCCCCAACACCAAATGGTACAACGATGAAATAAGAATTTTAAAACATGAAAGGAGACAAGCTGAGAAAAAGTGGAGAAAAACTAAGCTTGAAGTGCACAGACAGATATACCATAACATAAAAAATCAGACTAACCAGCTTATCAAGGTTTCCAAAGTTAAACATGTTCAAAACAATGTTGTTGAGAACAGAAGCAAACCCAAAGAATTATTTAAGATCGTTACTGGACTCTTACAGCCTGAAGTAAAATCAGTCGATTTGCCATCACATGTTGACACACAGGAATTAGCAGAAAAGTTTTCAGTGTTTTTTCATGACAAAATACAGAATATTAGAGACATATTTGGCCCTACAACATGTTCAGATGATTCAACGCAGACAACAAAGTTAGTATCATCGCTTGATGAATTTCCACCTGCTTCTTATGAGGAAATTTCGCAAATACTTTCAGCCTCACCAAATAAGACATGTATGCTAGATGCCATTCCAACGTGGCTGCTAAAAAGCTGTGTTGCAGAAGTCACCCCTGCTATAACATCAATAGTAAACTGCAGTCTTCAAAATGCCAGTGTACCATCTATTTTCAAACATGCTTTGGTTACACCATTACTAAAAAAATCCAATTTGGACAAGAATGTCATGAACAATTACAGACCAGTCTCCAATCTTAACTTTCTGTCAAAAGTGTTAGAGAGGCTTGTTTCATCACGCTTGAAGGCTTATCTCACCAGGGAAGGCCTTGCTTCCAATTTCCAGTCAGCTTACAGAGAATGTCACAGCACAGAGACTGCCCTGCTACGAGTGCATAATGATATCATCAGATGGGCAGACCAAAAGCACTGCACAGCACTGGTTTTGCTCGACTTAAGTGCTGCTTTTGACACCATAGACCAAGATCTACTGTTGCATCGCCTCCGGACATATTTTGGAATCAAAGGGAAAGCACTCGAATGGATAGCATCATATCTCACTGAAAGATCTCAGTCAGTTCAGATTTTTTCTTCAGCCAGCTGCTCATCATCTTCAACTGGCGCAGTAACATCAACTGCAGTACCACTCTGTTATGGAGTGCCACAGGGCTCGGTCCTTGGCCCAGTTTTATTTACTCTGTACACAACACCGTTATCAGATATCATCGAAAAACATGAACTACATCATCATTTGTATGCTGATGACACCCAAGTATACATCCCTATAAGTGAGGGTAATGAAGACCAACAGGCACTTAAAATTAAAAACTGTTTGAATGAAATTAAAGACTGGATGCTTGTCAATAAGCTCAAATTAAATGACAACAAAACAGAGATAATGTTACTGGGCACAAACCAACAAAGAGCAAACATTGCATTCGATTGTCTGGAAATAGGCAATGCTACCATCTCTATTGAGTCAACTAAAGCCATTCGGAATCTCGGCTTTTACTTTGATCCTGATCTCTCGATGAAGACTCAAGTCACTCGGATGTGTCAAACAATGCATTATCATCTTCGGAATTTAGGGAAAATAAGAAAATTTATTGATGAAAATACTGCCAAAATTCTTGTCAACGCTTTCATTTTAAGTCATCTCAATTATTGCAACTCTCTTCTTTTTGGAATTCCTGATATCAAAAAATAAATTCTTTATATCTAGAACGAAAAAAAACAGTATTAATTTGAAAAGAGAATTCAGAAAATCCAAAATAAAACAGCCAGACTTATAACACTGAGTAAACAAGCAGATCACATTCATGAAATTTTACAAAAACTACACTGGCTGCCTATAAAAGAACGGATTCATTTCAAGATTCTCTGCTTGGTATTTAGGTGTTTGAATCAGAGCTCACCCTGTTATCTGTCAGAGCTCATTGAAAAATATATACCATCTCGCAGTTTGAGATCTGCAACTGCCAATCAACTTGTTATTCCAAGATCAAGAACTTTACTTGGGGAAAGAGCCTTTTCCATTGATGCACGATACAACCAAAAGCATGGGTTCTAGACGTTAAGTCATCGAACCCCTCCTTCTCACCCCCACCCAATTTTAACAGACAGTCGTGGGTTATGAAACAAAGATTGTAGACTAATCTACTTATTCTAGCAGTAGCAGATGTTTTATGAATCAGTCAATGCTAGAGCACTGCTAGCTATAGTACTGCTAGCATAAATTAACCGACCTTCATACAAATGCCCAGATCTTTTTTTAAAGTACATTTTCCTATATACAATCAATTGCGCGTGTGTGGTAAACAAAAAATAAAAAGTAGGGAGTCGTGACTGTGTTGTAGTATGTACTGGCTGTGTGAGATGTCTTTTTTTTTAATCAAGGGAAGCAACCTTTGATAATATTTGAACACATTTATTATGAGTTGTGTTCCATTTTTGCATGTTTTCCCTCCTCAGTAATTAAATGTACATTCATGTACATAGAGTTAAGTTTATGCTCTGTTATAATGGCACTTTAAAAAAGTTCCGTTCGTGGAGTTTTATCAGAGTTTGTCTATACGGCCGAAAAAAACATCAACAGTTATAATACTTTGTGGACCAAATTATGTGAAATATTCAATTTTTGAGCAATGAAATATGACTCAATTAATAGTATGTACATTTTGGTATATCTGAAAGATATTAAACCTGCATGTTTATGCCATCAATTGTCCCTTTGAAGGCATAAAATTTTAACTTATTTTATCTCTTTTCTCTTTTCAGCAACTCTGCTTGTTGCTATCAACCAAGTGAGAAAAAGCTCTCGAGCCTTAGATATGACCTTCAGAGAATACTGTAAGTATTTCATGATTGTAATAAATTCAGGGCAAAAATTGAAAAAAATTACTTGTCCTTGATATAGTCCAGTTGATAAAGATGGATAATTAGAAATCAGCAAGCCAATCATGAGCACTGTAAAAGTTGTAAGTTTTTAGAAGAATAAAATATGAAACACCTTATTTCCTAAAACGAAAAAAAAGTTAAATCGTCAATTGTTTTAAAGTTGATTACTTATTATTGCCTGCATTAAATCATTCCAAAAAATTTTGTTTTTTCACATCTTCATATGTTGGGGCTTATTCTGTTCAGATTATTAGATTAAGGATGATTCATCATCTGTGATCTGTCAGTGCTTTGGTTGCTTCCCAAACTGATTTTCTCTTGACAATCTGCCTCCAGTCTACTTTGACTGCCATGTGTTATGTTCTGTGATGTGAGACTAAGAGTCTTTGTGGTGGAGACCTTGTGGGAGATGTTCATGAATTTTTCTTTTTTTTTTTCATTTTTACCAAGTTTTTCCTTGCGTATTACTTAGCATCAATCATGTCCTTGTATGATGACATGCTTACCCAACATATTACAGCTTTTTTTTGTTAATTGTCACAAGTTGTTGTATCTCCTATCTGTCCAGTCTCAGTAACTTTCTATAAGACTTATTTCTGCTGCCTTTATCTCATTTTCATCAGCTTTTCTTGTAGTTAAGAGTCTGTACATGATGGCTGGCCAAAGTAGGCATCTGAGTATCTTTAACTCTTAGGTGGCCGAATTAATTTTTCACTGATTGTCCCCCATAGCCGGATTAATTTCAGGAAATTCATAAAAAAATATAGGCCTTAGAAATAAAAATCATTTTACGTGTTACAGACATGTACTACTTATCAAAATAACTGGTATTGGACAGGCAAACACACTGTGATAAGAAAAGAAGCACAAAATTTGGTTTGACTTTGGGATCCTAAATTGCAAAGCCCTTCTAATGGTTGCTTTTTGAGGTTCTATATAGTGGAGATTATGAATGGGTGATGTTTTTGGAAAGCTCATAGTCCTCGTTAAATCAGTCAATTATCTTAAATTTCACACACCTGTTTACTTAATCAAATCTTGTTTTTTTTCCTGTTTTTTTTTTTTTTGCTTAACTTTTGTCTTAAATTTGTTGGTGTCTGCTTATTTTCAGTGATCAGAGGAGTTGATCCTAACGTGAATGTGGTCCTGTTGGAAGATTTAGCTGCAGTAGTCGGTGTGGGTATTGCTGCCACATGTATTAGCATTTCAGCTTACACGGGCTCCCCTCTTGCTGATGCTGTTGGATCGGGGTTGATAGGAACTGTCTTGGGAGGAGTGGCAGGCTTCATTATATATCAGAATACTTATCAACTAGTTGGCAGGTAGATGTTTTACTTGAGCCCTTTCACCTGACTCCTTTTTTTTGCCTTTCTAATCATTTTTGTTTTCGTTTTATTTTACATTTTAATTGGCAAGTAATTTTTGGCTAAGATATACAGATGGCAGTTATTGTTCATTCTTCTATTCATACTAAATTTTTGTAAGGACTATGTTGCTTTGCACATTGATAGCAGCAAATTATTCATACTCATAAGCACATGTTTTCTAACCCTACCAGATCAATTCCTTTGGATGAGAGACAAGACATTAGTCAGCTTCTGGAAACAGATAGGATGATTAGGTGAATTTCATCATGGTTTAGTTTCTAACTTTTTTTATCCTATGAAGTGACAGAGTTAAGTGAATTTTCAAATTGATTCCAACCAATGTTGTCCGGAAAAATTAAAGATTACATTTTTTAAAATAAGTTTTGTAGTGTGAACATAATTGTTTTTGTGGTTGTTGTTTTTTTCAAATGAATTTTCATCAATTTATTGAACCAGTTTACTTTAACATTTCTGGAAGGGGGGAAATGATACCTTCTTAACATTTTTTCGTTTTGTTTATTGGAAGGTAGCCTTGCCCTGTCTCCCGTGTGGCAGCACATAAAATTGTCAGATTTCTGTCTAGGGATCCATCCACAATATAGTGTTGACGTTGGACGTCAAATCAATTCAACTCACCTCTCCAAATTTGGTTATCAGCCAAGAGTTGTGCCTTTTCATAGAGATTCCGCTGGGTGTTGACTATTAATGACAAGCAACATTTTAGAGGTTTATGAAAAACAGGTTTAGTCCTCAAAATGCATTCTACAATATCAATTGACTCTTGACATTTTAATGTCTTTGAAAGGAATTTTTTATTTTATTGCTTTTGTATTCATATTATCTTGTCTTATACCTTCCTTATAGATCCCTCCATGATATAAAAGCTACAGAAATGGGAGGTATAGTTCGTTACAAGGCTGAAGTGGACTTTGATGGAAGAGAAATAACTCGAGCATACTTGTACAAGCAGGATATAGATGCAATGCTGCTAGTAAGAGAATTAGCAAATTTGTTCATTTTTGAAATAGAGGTTTGTCTCCATACTTCAAGGATAAAAAAGATCTATATAGGAAATGCATCATCAGTTTTACCATGGAAAAATTTGTTTCTACTCAATTTGTCAAATCCATCTAAGATATAGGGCTAAAGTAAAGTAATGTAAACCTATAAGTAGACCAGAATAACATTATGCTACCTCAAGTAGAAATGTGTTTTATGTTTCAATACTTTCATTGTTGCATGAGAAATTAAAATGTGTGTTATGACTAACCAAAACTTCAAATAATCTCTATGAATTCAAGCTCATTTGAGCTGGTCCTAATTTTCAGATCATAGCTGGGGGTGCATTTAGTTTCTGACATCCTTTGGGGTGATAGAAGACTTTAAGTGAATAAGTAAACACTTTGCATTCTGGTGAAAATACTTTTTTCTGCAAATTTAGCACAGTGACAAACTACCCAACTTCAATATAAAAAAAGGGTTACTTCAGGATTAAATGCCTAAAGTAACAACCTGTTTTTAAATATTTATATCTGGCCAAGTTTAAGATTAAATATAATAGTTCTTAGATAGAAAGATAATGTATTACTTCGAGAACCAGTTGACATCAAAATTACTCATTGTCTCCCAGGGGTTTACTTGCTGGCAATACATAATCCATTACACCATCTGTTGAGCTGACAGATATTGAAGGAACCTGGGGTTACTGGAGTTAACTTGATAACTGGTGTGTTAACTGGTACAGGATTGCTTGATCTTTGTTATGGAAAGCGGGAAAAGATACCACCAGCACATTGATTCTTCAATTTTTTAATTAGTGCTTTTCTTTTATTCTTTCTTTGTCCGCCTTTTTCAGCCTCTTTGTCTATCCGTGCTGATGTTTTACGTTAAACCAACTCAACAACAACAACTCTGTCTATCCTTCACTAATTTTAGGATTTTACAGTCACATCCCCCCTTTCATTTCTTCACCGTTTCATTTAGCTTCATTCTTCATTCTATTACACATATATCCCGTCAATTTTAATTTCCTGATTTCTGCAGGTATGTTTTTAAACTGAAGATACAGTATTCAGCCGCCTAGTTGATTTTTTTTCTCCCTAATATTTTTTCACGGTGCGGCTGCCTCTGTTTGCTGCTTATCAAGAGACCCAAGACTTGCCCAGTTCTGCACCTATTACACTTTCCTGTCCACAATATAGCTGATATAGTGCTGATGTTAAACAATATTAATCCAAGTCAACTTAACATCGAGAGGCGATATTTTTCTATTGTTTCTAGTCATAAAGCTGTCAAGATTGGGTCGATGAACAACGTCGATGATATCGATCAACCCCAACATGTTGTTGTCTTTTGCATTCATTTGTCAGAAAAATACCTACCTCCCTTCAGTCATTAACACTTGCCGTCAGTTCCAACAAAGTAATGGTTTTCATTTGGCTTTGGTCTTACTTGGTGTTGATTATCGAGCAGGTGGTCTCAGTTATGCCTTAACAAGCTTACTAACGTTAGCGCAGATCTAAATCTAGTTAAGCATTTATACCTCCGATTAATACGCCTACCAATCTCTAAATCTTCACATCTAGATATTTTGAGCTTTCCTTGACATTTACAACTCCATCACAAATCTTTCTCAAATCTAAAAAGTACAAAAAAGTGGTAAATTTAGCTCTTTGATTTTATTGAAGCTCTGTGTGTATCTTTCCTTTTTAGTATTTTCTAACCCATGTATAAATCAAGCTCTTTGTCAATGTCATTTAAAAAAAAATGAAGAACTTTAAAATATCTTTTTAGCCTTTTATAAGTTTAATGGAAAAAAAAAGGATGCAAACCAAGACACTTTTCTGATGTGTAATCTCTTTACCTAATTTTCAGGAAGCACAAGGCCTTGAAACAACAGAAGACTTGGAGAAGTTTATGTTAAACCATGGAGAAAAGATCATAGATGCACTAGGGGCAGAAGTTGATCGAATAGAAAAATCACTTAAGGTAAAGAGAGCTTTTTGTTTCTAATATTTTCAATAAGCAACAAAATTGTGATGTGCATAACCACAGTTAGTTTTAATCAAGTTAATTTTAATATAGGCTTATAGCCGTTTCCATAAAATGTTTTTGTTAGAGTAATTTGTTACAAGGAGCTTTTTGACACTATCAGTTGCATTACCCTGTTGCTTTTTGTTTCCTCCTATGTCTTTCTATTCAAATAACAGAACAGGAACCACTTACACCATCTAGATACTTCTGTAACTTATGAAACTGTCAGAAGGGGAAAAAAAAAAAAAAGACTGCTTCATTTTCCATGTAAAACTTGTAATCCCTTCAATTCAGCATACACATTTTTGAGTTGTTACTAAGTAACATTATTGATCTAAAATGATTAAAAAAATATTCGTCTATGGGAATTTTTTTCTTTTGAAGGTTTCTCTCTATTATCCCATGTGGTGCTTTGAAGGTCGCCCGACGGCCAGATGGCAAGTCTTGGTTTGGCACGGGTGACTGCGTGTGAAATAATGGGATGTGCCAGTACTTTTCACTTGGTTAACTGATGCTTTAAGTGTATAACTTTTTACTTTGACAGTTCACACTTATTTTATTTTACAGACCAAACATCCTGAGATCCGACATGTGGACCTTGAAGCTTTATGATTCAACTGGAGTATGTGGACAAAGTTAAGCTTGGAACCAAGCATGTAACTTTTGTGATTGAAAAGAAAAGGACACTTTTGCCAATCTTTGTGTTTAAGGTCCTTTTTACCTATGTTTTAACATGCTGTGATGTTTTTATCATTTTATATTTTATCCTTTTTTAAATGTTATTCTGACCTGTGCAAGATATTAAACATTTCAAAGCGCATTTTCATTAAAACATCATTGTATAACATTGTTAGAAAAGTTATGAAATAAGTGATACTTCTTTCATAAAGATTATATGAGCTCTTGTAAAATGGTATGCTTATACCTTAGCTTTGTTTGACAAATTGACTAAGCACAGTGCACATTATTTTAGTTTTATGTTCATAGTAAAAAAAACAGCTTTTTTTCTTTTTTTTTTTTTTCTTCATTTTTTAATAGTTCTATTTTATGATAAAATGAATAGGAGCTCTATATTTTAGCAAACATATTTTATTCTCTACACTTTTTAAAGACTATTAGCAGGAAATCAAGTAAAGGCAACATAAAAAAAAAAAATAATGGACATCCTGGAGGCAATCATGTGAATAGATTTAATGTTATAAAGTTCTGAAGCTTAAGGCATAATTAAACTTTTGATGTAAGCAAGACTTTGTAAATGTTTTTGTTATGTTCTTAGTTAGTTTCATCAATTATAATAAAGGTGCTTTGGATTTTTACTTTAGTTTGCTGATTACATCTGAAAATTAGAAATACCACCACGATAATTAAAAATAGGCAAATATTTAAATTAATGTTGTGTTATTCTGTGTATTTGTCTCACAAAAACCAATCCTCTTTAGAAATATTTCTCATTATAAATTTCCATAAATGCTTTGGTGCCATTCCCCTGCTCTGTTTTCAACCGTTATTGCACAGTGGATGTTTTTTTAATGGATTTTAATGTCAGTTTTCTACCAATCAAATGTCAATTATACCATCAATAATAAGAGATAGTTACAAAAATTGCATGTTTGGGTGTTTTTGTTTCCCAAATTTTCAAATTGTTATGCCTTTAGTTTAATTTGAATTTAAATAATTTGGTCTGTTCATACAAATTGTTTTCACGGTAGGCTAGGTAGATCCAAACCTATTATTGATATGGTGTCCAAAAATTTAAAATGATCTAAAGGAAAGCAAACCCGCCACAAACAAAATAAGGGGAAAAAAACAATTGATCAATATTGATGTTGTATCGATATCTCAAGTACTGTATATCAGTGTTGTACTGCAACTGTTTTGTTTGTTATGCTGGCCTCTTAAAGGCTTTAATTCGTAAGTGTTTTGTGGCTAAGGGAACAGCCAGTTTTGAGAGTATTTCAGAGCTCTTGATTTAATCTTTTCCTAACCTGCATATAACTTAAACAATGTCAAAACTGCGGGCAAAAGTATTAAATGATTAAAAAATTAAAGCTACTAGCTTGCATCATTCATGATGAGGTTGTGTTTTGTTAATCTTAAATCTGTCCTTCTATAAGCTGAATTTTCATTTAATAGACCACACTAACATTTTTGGTATGTTTACAAAAATAGATTGGTGATATTGGCTGGTTAAAAAAACATTTTGTTTGTGCCATTGGAATTTTTTGTGACATAGTTCTATTAACTTGACCCAAACAATCTGCTAAAGGCACTTTTACCCATAGATAACCATGTCACCCATCACCTCATTCAAATCAAACTTTGGTTTAGCTGGACATTTTTTTTATAGTGAAAATTGATTTAGAAATGTTTGCATTCACCCCTTTTTGTGTAGAAGACTAAATTAAGCTTTTCTTAGGTGACCTAGTCAATGTAAATGTTTTTTTCAACCTTGTTGATCATAACGTTAATGATTAGAAACTTAGTATTTAGTACAGCTATGTGAATATTCAGACTAGCCTCTTTACTTAGTCTCATAAAATATATGACTATGCAAATGCCATTACCTTTAATGACTAAAGACTTTCCAAGTCTTCATAATTGGACTCATAGGATGAGCAAACTGAACTTTAATCCTTGAAACCTAAAATGAATCACCAAAGTTATTTATAGATGTGATATGATTTTAAAAGAACAAAAATAACCTTTACTAATGAAAGCCCATGTTTCGTCATAGTAAAAAAGAAAAACTAAACATAATAAAGTTAAGTGTAAGGTCCAAAGAAAAGTTGCAGTCATAGTGCAAATAATCTACTTCTAAAGCACATTAAAATTAAGCTTGCTGTCTTGGGCCTTGTTATGGAAACATTTTATGTTTGTATAGTCAGATTTTTGCTTGGAGCAGTACTGTCTCCTAAAATCTAGATCTATCTGTAATAAATGCGATTCATTGTGAATTAGCCTATTAGAATTGAAATAAGAATACTCCATCTAGCATCCATCTTTTTTAGTTTAAATAGCACCCTAGCTTGTTTGACGCTCGTGATATTACCACTCTTTGTACTTGTGCCATTCTCAGTTTATCCACTTGTCTCATCACTGCCAATGACATAATTTAAACTTTTTAAAATTGTTGTGTCAAAAGTTATTGTATTTTCCTTTTAAATGATGCATTTAATGGTGTTCTATTCACTTCACATTGCCCCCACTTTTTGGAGTTATTGTTAAAAGAAAATCTTGTCTGTATTTATGATGGCTTTTGAACACGAACCACAAAGATTGTATTTTAGATAATTTGCTTAAGTAATCAACAAGGGTAAATGTTAGTTTTTATACTATATTTATTTTTGGAACATTGTAGGCATTGTGCCTATACCTAGCCAAGTTTGATTAATCCTGCCATAGAAAATGATACTAAAGAATAAAGAAAAAAAACACTTTAAAGAAGAGTGAAAGAATTTTGAAGTTCAAGATAGTTTCCCTGGTTAAAAGTATGAGTCCATTTATATATTTAAACATTCAAGTTAGAATCTAAATCGCATATGATGTCTAAAAGTATTAAAGGATATACTCCCTTTGATAATATGTTTTTTGGGGGGGATTTTATTTATATAAGAGTAATCATTTTTTTCAAATTGAAAAACAACAAAATCACGACATTAATTTCTCAAAAATCTGTTCAAAAATAGATAAAAATTCATTATATTATATTTTTTACTGCATACACATATAATAAACTAACTTTGTTGAAGTCTTCAGTCTCACTGTTTAGCCATATTGTTTTGCCCAAATTGTTTATCCGCCTCTCATTACTGCATCTTTTTTGTTGTTAATAGTTAACCATAAAAATATGTTTGGTTTTGTCTTTTTAGACCGAGAATGTGATCTGCTCTTTCGTTATTCAGAAATAACCTGAAATATCTCCAAATTGTTCACATGTTTGAAATGCTGCCTAGGTTTATTAGCTTCTGACATTTCCATTTTACACTACAGGTTGCATAATACACAGTATGTTCATCAGAAGAAAATGTCATTCATTTTGTGTGTGTCTGTTTTTAAATGCATAAAGAGTTTTATTTAATTTAATGATATTAAAATATTAATTTTTTTCTGATTCCTGCGTGAAACCCACCTTCAGTGATTAAAAAAAAAGAAAATAGGAGATCTCTCCCTATTCGAAATACTGCATTTTTAGGTAAATTAAGGGAGCGACAGTACCAACTCATACATCCATCCCAGTTAGACACAGGCAATATGCAGAGATCCAATTTTAGTGATTTTTCGTTCCTCGAGATACACAGGATGTTGCACGACGGATAACAGCTTCTGTTGACGGACCGACAATCTGTGTTTTGCGACAGGGAGGCAAAATTTGATCTGTGATGGTCTGTGTTGGAGGCCTGCCATTGTTTACAGGCTCTGGATTCAAAACTGTAAACACACTTTTTTTCTAAAATGTCTTTATAAGTATAGACCCAAGTAGCATATTAAATTAGTCTCAGATAGTAATAAAATAAGGTCACAATAAAAATGATTTATGAAATAAGCTTAGTGTTTGAAATATTTGAAAATTTAGCTCTGCATGTAACCACTGGGCAAGCTTTGACCTAGATAGCTGGTTAGTCAGAATCTAGCTTCACGTGAATGTGCGAAGAGCGGTTCGCTGCTGACTGTCGACCTTGATCCTGGTATCACATGCTTTGTCTGGCATGTGTTGCTTGGGTTGTTTATACCAAGACCGCATACTTTGTCATCTGTGAATGTAGCTAGGGCCTAATTTTCAAAGGAAGATGATGGCATGGCTACAAAAAGCTTTAAATGATGAGCATTTTTCCAATCTGGTAAACGATTTTTACAACTTATGCAACTGATTCCTCAATTATTGGTGAATAAACAAATGAAGGGAACTCTGCATATAAACTATTTGCCACCCAAGTTGTGAATCTGTTCTTTGTAATGTATTACTCATGTACTTCTTATATTAGTGGCATATTAAACCTTGTTTTTATGTCATAAACCTGCAATAAAGATGCTGTCCTACATAATAATCAAGTATTTTATTTTGTTTCTTTCTACTTCAAAGTCTGTCCACATCTTGTCCTTTGATTACTATCTCTATACATTTTAAATCTCTTCATTTGCAAAGTAGATAATATAATCCACAAGTTCACAGGTTTCAGCTAGTCAAAGTTTCCTATAAATCCGCAAGGTTTAAATTTCCCTCTCCAATAGATTCTGTACAACTACTGTATAGTGTTAGGTTTTTGTTTCTTTTTTTATTCTTCTGGTAAGTTAAAAAAAATTCTAAAATTACATGTATATTATTGGGTAAAGTTAAAAAGCTGTAAAGTACTTGTATGGATAGTTCACATCAAAATTAGGGTTTGAAGTCGAAATGAAAATGGCCCAGGCAAAAATTCACACAACCTCTAAAAAAAACAAAAAAACTGACGGCAATGTATTTAACTCCGAATTATTCAACAGTGCACGAGCATTATACAACAAACCCCTTAGAAGAAAAAAGGAGAAGATAGATAAAAATAAAAACGCAGAAAACAAAAAGTCTTGAATAAAAAAATTATCACTAGGCCAGAATGAAAAAAAAAAAGATGTATAAGAAAAAAGCCATGTGTGGACAAACATGAAGAAAATGAGGAAAAAACGTTGCTTGGTTTAACGAACGACAGTAGTCTAGTATACTTTGATGACATTAAGGCCGACTCTCCATAGGCCACACCCTTCACACGCGTGAAACGACAATGAACACAACTATTAATTTAGAGTACTACCCTCAATAGGCCACACCTCACACTGGTAAACATTTGCGTGTGGTGCATTGCAGCATTGCAAGTTTCTTGTGAGGTGTGTGTCGCATGTGTGCGCTGTTCTATCAAAGACCGTTATTCTACCAGCATGGAAGACTGCAGTAAGAAAGTGATTGAATAATATGTACAGGACCTGCCCTTAATTTGGGACCCCAAGCACCCAGATTATCATAATATTATTAATACAGATATCTGTGCAGGAAGCAAGTGTGGGAGGATTATAGACATCTTAAATGATCTTTACGTGTCATCAAGGAGCAGAAAGATCTTTGAACTCTCCTCTTTCAGTTCTCAATAAGAAAAAAGTATTCTCGGTACCACATGACGTGCTATTTTTTCTATCTTATAATTGTTAACATAATCAATGCATTTCATAGATATATTATAGTTACCCTTTTTTATATACATCTATGGTGCATCTTCATCAGAAGAATCCATGATGGCGAGAGATACCGGTAACTGTGCTATTGAGTCATGGTGGCGAAAGCAGCTCACATATATCTGTGTGTGTGTGTGTGTGGTATGGAGTTTGTGGTCTATGCCATTAAAATCGTTGCCACCAATATCCGACAGAACTGTTGTGGATACAAACAAAATATTGTATGAAATCATCACACTCAACTTGTGTGTCCCTATTAACACGTAGGCGCAAGACACATTTAATATTACGTTTTGTAGGAAGGAGGTTGGGATTTCTTATTGTTTACGGTCCGATCGGCTCCAAATTCTTTTCAGATCACTGGATTCATAAAGAGAGAACCTAACAATCATGAACGTTTTTTTTTCATTTTCATATCCCTTTTCAGCTCCAGTTTTGTTTGGAGCACGGGGGCCAGAATTGCATCACAGTAGAAATAGGGGAACCCTAGAAATTACCGATGCAATAATTATAATTATGTAGGCCTACTTACTAATAGTATACTCGCGCACCGTAATTTTACCCTTTTTAATTAGACTGGCATTACAGCAATGTTCAATTATAATATTAATATTGCTAACACATAGCCCAATAAAAAATGCTGAACTAAATTAATGTAAGATGATTCCGTTTAAAGTTGTAGAGTAGTTCTCAGAGAAAGAATCGCTCAACGAATGAGCTGATAAAACAAAATTATCAATTCCAATCCACCATTCATGTGGCTTGCTGCCATGGTAACGCGGCGTCAAAATGGCGGCTTCCCTACAAAAATAGTGAAGTAATTGGTTTGCAGGCTTTCTCAACCTAAGCAGTAGAGATTGTTTGACACACTGAGTTCACTTGCTAGTTTTATACGTTATTTTAATCATATTCTTATCATATCATTGCAATGGACAAACCGGTTCTAGTAAAATCCACAGTAAATTACAACCAGCCATCTCTACCATCACTTCTTACAAATTATGGCTTTGAAGATGGAATCTATGAGGAAAAAAAGAAGGCAAGTAAAATTAAAATATTTAGGGAATGTATCTTTTAAACCAGTTCTTTTACTGAATAAATGGAATTGGTGACACTCCTTAAGTTTTGTGGTCCCTAGCCTGTGGGCGATCAAATGGGTGGGTGGAATTCGATAGGCGACTAGGTGGAATTCTATTAGGGCCTACATCGGTGTTAGCCAACCCTTAGAGAGACAGAGAGACAGACAGAGCAAATGAGTGTGAGAGAGACAGAGAGAGAGTTGAGTTGGTTGTTTAACATATCAATTTTATATGCTCGTATATGTTCGTCCCCACCCCCTTCCCCGCCTACATTGTATGCGCGTTTAAATAAACAGCTGAATACAATCGAATCGCTCCATGTCTTTTTTAATCAAACAAATCATGCCAATACAATTTTTAAAATAACAACAAAAAGACAGGGAGTACAGCTGGCAGGTATAATTTTATTCAATTTAATTTTTTTTTTCAAATAACAAAAAGATAGGGAATACAGCTGGCAGGACTGGCATTTTATTCAATTTTAATAATCGAATTCCGCCAACCCATCCATTTGATTGCCCACAGGTTAGGGACCACAAAACTCAAGGAGTGCCAAATTGTTGATAGATAGAAATCAAAGAGATCTATATGTAGATTTAGATGTAAGTAGTGGTTTTGACTTGTTTATCTAAAAAAAAACAAAAAAAAAACTGTAGAATCTAGTTCTTTTTTTCACCTTGAAATTGAATACACACATTTTATATCCCATGAACTGTTTTTTGCTTTTAAACTATCTCAGCGTCAATAAAGTTTTTAATGGTGGTGTTAATTTAACTACTACACTTTTGACTGCTACTGTTGAATGAAAACCAAAGTAGCCCTCACACAAAACCATGACTTCTTTCACAGATCTTTTTACGCTGTAAATTATCCCACCATTTAGAAATAGATCCAGATCTATAGTGTATTTGATAATAACAAAATATTGATGCTTGAAATAGAGATCATAATATAGTAGAGAAAAATGTCTTGATTGAAAATGATCCAAAGCATGGTGTTACTCTCCATCAAGAATGTTTATTTTGGGTGTGGTTCTATGCATAAATAGTGTTTCTGCCTCTGTATTGTATTTAGGGTTTCTGTTCAAATTTTCTATATTATGCATTAGATCTATAATGTAGTGTTTTTGTTCGAATAATGCTACACACACTGCTTGGAAGTGTTTTTGTCCAGACCGTCAAATCAAGCTGAACTGTTATATATATAATATAACGTTTCCTTGGTCTAAAGAAAGATTATTTATTTACTGTGTTAAGTAGAAAAAAAATTTCAGAACACAGAGTCTATGTCCATTGTATAGTCAAAAGCACTATAAACCTTATTAATTCATGTACATTTAGTACTGCCTTTGTTAAATCATTGTGATGATGATCTTAAGATAAAATTAACTTTTTGTGGCTAAATGTAGAAATTCACAATTGTTCTCTATTAGGATAAAGGAGAAGAGAAAAAAAAGCAAAAAGAACTCCAAAAACGCAAGAAGAAAACTAATAGCTTTGATGACAATGAAGATGAAAAAGCTTTGATGCGGGCTCAAGAAAAAGAAGAAGTAAGTTCAATCTAAAACAAAAAGTACCTGTACTTCCATGAAAGTATCATCACTTAAAAAAAAAAAATCGAATGTTTAATAATAAGAATAAAAGAGAAAAATGGGAAAAAGTGCTTTTTTATTAGCTTGAGCTCCTGATTTATATAAATAAAGTGTGCATTGATTGCTTGGATTGTTGGTATACATTTTTTCTTCCTTGTTTAATAAACTTTTTATTAAGTGTATAGCAAGAAGTGTTATTTCTCCCATTATTAGAAAAAAAAAAAAGAACTAATTATAACTCACCCAAAAAAAGCCTCTTTAACGGTTACAGCTAAATTTTGAGTGATACGTTACCCACCTTGAAAGTCTGTAATAATTATTGCATAGACTATAGTTTTGAATTAAATTAATGTTAACAAATTTATGCAATTTTCATCACTGTTTTAAATCTCTCTCACCTGCGTTAAATTCAAGGAAATGTAAGGAAGGTTAAAAAGAAAAGGTTGAATGATGAACAAAATGAGAACCCCCCCAAAATATCTTTATGAACAATTATTTTTATTTTTATCCTTATATGCTCTTCCATAGTAAATTTTTAGTCTTATTGAAGGTGAAATTAGGCTAAAATATTATACCTATAGATACGTAGTTAATACTTACCCCTGTGACTCTTTTTTTACCATATGTAGGCCTATGATTCTTTTTTCCCCTGCATTTTGCAATGTTATTTTATTACATACTAATGTGGTTTTAAAAAGTTGCCAATTTATCCATAGAATGATATTTATTTAGTAACCTTTTTTAAAACTTTAAAGCACTACCTGAAGCTTGTCAGAGATTTGTATCGTTTGAGAGACTACTACTACAATGAGTATTCTAATCTACTGGGAGAGAAAGTGGAGAAACAACGAAGGGAAATCAGAGAGAGGGACAGTCTCAGGCGTACTCAACTTGAAAAAGAAGAGGAAGAGAAGGTAAGAATTTTATGTATATGGAGAGTTTCTGTGCATAATGTAGCAGAAAATAGTGTTCCATATAATTTACAAGCGTATTCCTTCTTATATATATATATATATATATATATATATATATATATACTAACTGTGCCTAAAAAATCTTTAACTCTTTAACTTACATTGAGAAAAAAATTTGAGTGGAGGATCTGAAACAACAGAAGTCAACTCGTACAACTGTCACTGCTTATGAAAATAAAGATGTATAGTCAACTCAAGCCCAAGTTGTTAGAGTCAATTTATATTTGTTGCTTCTCTCTAGTGGTATAATTCAAATTGCAATTAATAGAGGAAAGGAAAGAAAGTTTTCCTTCTTCAGCTATGTCAAATTGTGAAGTTTGGTTCTTGATTTAAAAGAAACAAGAAAGATACAAAGCTAAATCAATACTGAAATTAAAAATTGAATGAGTCAATCAGCTTTTCTGTTTGAAAGGAGTTAAATAATGTGGGAAAAGTGCAACGATTTTCACCCAGGTTATAGAAACTTCAAATTTTAGACAAAAAACTCAAATTTGTGAGATTTAAGCCTAGGAGGGAAATGCGATAGAAATATACAAAATAAACTAAGGTTTGATGAATTTTCATTATGAGACAAAGAGCAGATTTTCCCCCTTTCAAAATTATTAGTGTAAGATAACTGTATAAACTATGTACATAATGAACCCCCCAAAAAGTGGGTACATATTTATAGTTTTAAATATCAGATCAGCACCACCAAAATTGTTTACTTTTTTCACGACATATTCTTCTTTGCACTGAAACCTTACATGTTTGATGAAATAATTCCTCCAGAGAAAAGCAAGCCATACAGTGAAAAAGAGATTGGAGAGACATACTTTAGATACAACACCTGCTACTGTTAGTGTTCCCAAGACGGACTTATACCATGTAAGCAATAAAACTTTACTTTATTTAACTTTATTCTAATGCGGTTTTTTTTTTACATTTTTATATACATAAATGTTAGTTAAACATGATGATGTTCCTAAAACTCCAAACCAACATTTAACTTTAGTTATTACTTTCCAAAATGTTTATTTTTAAAAAACAATTGTAGTCATTCCATATCATGTTCTCTACCTTGTCAAAACATATGATATTAAAGAACCAATATTCTTTAACACAATACAATCTATGAATATGATGTATGTAAATTGAATACAAGACCACAAGAAAATGTGTAAGAAACAGCCTTTAATAAACCATCTATCTTGCAACTACAGTAAAACATTTGCTATAACTATCTTTATCCATATTTCTCTCTCCTCCAATTCGCAAGCAAGATTTTCCCATGGTATTCCTGTTTGTTGTTTAAGTTCATCTATATATGTATGTGCCTGTCCACCCACATTATTTTCCATGTCTTGTCTCCATTGAATCAGTTCCTTTCTTTCTTGTTTCTATGGCTCGCTGAATCAAAGCCGCCTTTCCTTTACTATACTTGGGATGTTAGGCAGTTTTCCTAACAAGGCTTTGTTTGAAATCTTGTCCTGCCACAATGAACTAACATCGTAAGTATTTGAAATATATCATGAATTTGACGCTTTTTCAAATTTAGCTTTTACAAGAGTGTTATTTTTACTAACATTATGTTTCTTCTCTAGATTATAGGCCTTGAAGACAAGCTGCGGCGAGAAGGAAAGCTGAAGACACCCTCCGATTACAGTAAATTTCGAGAAGACATGGAGGAACCAACCACCTTTTACAAAACTTTCAAAGTCAAGAAAGGCACAGGTGGGCAATAAAAGTAGGCCTAAAAACTATTGTTCTTATAATAATGTTAAGTCTTAACAATAAACATTTTGGAAAAAAAAATTGTTCTGCCTTTTTTTTTCTATGTAATTCAACTAGTTAACTGAATCTTTGCATTGTGAAAAAATCTTATTTTTCAGAAAGAGAAAAAAGTTGGGGGACAGTGAATAAAATAGCTTATAATATTAGAGCATTGATTCTCAAATGTGCAATATATTTAGTCAATGGTTTGGCTATATCTACAATTAAACAAAATTCAACTTTTCATTGATGGCTTGCACTCTTTAGTTCTTATTTTGCTGACGTTAACTTTCTGTAAATGTTGTATTCATGCATGTCATCTCATTTATAATTTTTTATGTTATCCTTTACAATGGTTTAAAAGTTAATATTAGTGTTGATTTCTTTGTTTCTTTTCAAC
Organism: Elysia chlorotica; assembly: GCA_003991915.1. Classification (NCBI taxonomy): domain Eukaryota; kingdom Metazoa; phylum Mollusca; class Gastropoda; family Plakobranchidae; genus Elysia; species Elysia chlorotica. The sequence continues at coordinate 108,726 of RQTK01001006.1, read as the reverse complement.
AAAAAAATAATTTCTGTACTACAAACATCAATACTTTTTATACTTTTTACAACGTATCAACATGTTCATGTATCAGAAATCCAAAGGGAACATTAATCCTAGTTTAAATTGATTAATTTTTTTAATGTCTCATTGCTTTCTTCCAGTATAACTACTTTATTACCCTTTTCATCGCTAGATCTCCATTCCTACCCTTCTTCGTCAACTGCTGATCATGCATCTAACTACAGTCAGGCTGAGTCTCAGGAAAACTTTTTCTCCATGGTGCCTAAATGTGTTGTTGAAGAACCAGGTCACAGGTCTTTGAGTCGCATTTCAGAATCCAGAGAACCATCTAGAGCAGGTCACCGTCCAGAACACTGGGCAATTACCCAGCAGTACCCTGCTCTATATAAAGTAAGTAATGTTTTTGAAACAAGCTATTGCAAGGTTAATCTTTAAATCATCTTTTTCAGATAATCATTCAGTATTTTTTTGCTTTCATAAATAATTTAAGATAACAACAATACTTTGAAATAGTTTGAGAAGTGCTGGTATCTTTTTTTCACATTTTCCAGCTTGTTTTTATTTACCAAAGATATGTCCAAGTTTGACAAATAACCAATGAAGAAAGAAAGATAGAAACAAAGATAAGTGTTTTTGATAATGTCAAAATAACATGCTTGATGAATGAGTGTATTTTCTTTTTTTTTAATATTACCTTTTTTATTTGATTTGAAGACGTATAATATATATAAAATTATTTTGTAAGATTTAACATAGGCTGGATGCCAAATAATTTTAAAAAAATCGTTTGAAATTTTATCCTGCCAACATGAACTAGTATCATGAGTATTTGAAAGCTATCATGAATTTGGTGCTTTTTTAAATTTAACTTTTACAAATGTGTTATTTTTACTAAGATTATATTTTATCTCTAGATTACTGGCCTTGAAGACAAGCTGTGCCGAGAAGGAAAGTTAAAGACACCCTCCGATTACATTAAAATACCCCTAGTAAAACCTTTTCAATGCACAAAAATATATTATCTCTGCTTCTTTACAAATGCAAATCTTTTTTTCTTTTTAGCAAAAAAGAAGGAGTGTACAACATCGAAAAAAATCCCTGGTGGACAATCAGAGTGATCTGGATAAGAGGTTTCCAAAGGTACTATTCCTTAGCTAAGATCTCACCTGTTTAACACATCCTTATGATTCCACATGAATGTAAGCATATCATTTTTACAGATCATTGCATTCTGGAAATAAGACTGATTGACAACTGGTAGGCACATTTTCTTGACTTATCTCAGAACCTGTTTCAACAAAAAATCTCTTTTGTTATTGCTTGTTTTTTTTTCTCTTCAGAGGAGTGGGTTCTAAGGTGGAGATCAGTGTATACATATTCCAATGTTTTGGAGTTAAAGCTATTTGAATGATACCAGGAATATCCATTGATATGCTAGTTTATTATTGGTTCAATCAAATAAATTATTTATGTGATTTTTATCAAATAAGTTTTCTCATTCTATTCAATGACAGCTGGAGATGCCTAAACTTCATTGCTTTACTATGGATCTTGCCAAGAAGCCGCCTGATCCCGAGGAGGTAAGACATCTACATGGAAAACTGACTCTAATAAACTGAGGAACATGTGCGCATATTTCAAAATTTGGCTCGTGATATCTCAATCATGAAAATGTGTATGCGTCTCTCAAGAAATTTTATCTTTGGTAAACTGCAGCTTTTCATAATGGTGTCCTTAGCAGTCCATCAATGAATTGTACTAATGTTATAAATGTAGCCTATAATGATGCGCTTTTCTTCAATTTAAAATGTCAATAAACATAGTAGGCTTAAGAAAGTATCACAGTATGTTTTCTATTTTTCAGGTAAGGCAAGAGACTGAGTTGAGAGCAAGAGAGAAGCAGAGAAAGAAGGCAATAAGAACATACACCAAAATGTATCAGCTGGCCATGAGCAACGCTGCAGTATCAAATAGGTAACTTACCATAAGAATTTGAATAGATTGGGCTGCTTTAGATCATAACTGGACAAGCAAATAAATTGAGCAATAATAATGAAATTATTTTAAATGAATATTTATAGGAAGCGTTGCGGTTCAACTTATCTGTCAACTGTTTTTCCTTTTCTCAATTTCTAATATTCCCTCGAAGTTTTGTTGTGCTTTTTATGTCCCCCAAAAGGGCACCAAGGGTAGGTCCTATTGTCCTAATTCAATCAGCTTCTGGGCTCAAATGATTATTTTGCTATATATTTTTTCATTCCTTCCTGAATATGTTATCGTAGATCTAATCCCTTACTGATACTGTTATAGTAGATCTAATCCCTTACTGATACTGTTATAGTAGATCTATTCCCTTACTGATACTGTTATTGTTGAATATGCTGGTTTCATTTAGGCATACATTTATACAAACAAGTTTATAAGACAACTGATACAAATACTCTTCAATGGGTTTGGGATCTCTATTTCTGGAAATCAATCATTCTGCCATCATGCATGCTGCTTCATAACAACAATGAAAGTCATTTACACAATTAACAATGCTGTCCAGACATTGAAGGGTTACAGACAAATGCTTTTAAAGGATCTCACTTGAGACGTTAAGACCAAAAGGGAGTCTAGTCCATCTTACTCGACCAAATGGTGTTATCATCGTGGTCAGGTAACTACACATCCCAGAAAGCTTCTTTCAAGTCTAGCTTTGTAAAAACTTTTGTATTTTCAAATTTGTGCAAAACATCATCCAATGTTTATTTGTAATGCTCCCTTTTTAGATCCGTGTTAAGTCAATGTAGATTCTCAATTCCCCATTTGACTTTTCCATTAGAGTCATCTGACCCACCCAGTCTGTGGGCTGATTCACAACTTTTAGTATACCTCTGCCAATAAGAGTTTTTATTTCTTCTTCAACCTTGGACTTCAGGACCAGAGGAATGTCAGGGCAAAATCTTGGGCTTGACGAATGCGTCTACAGCATATGAGCTGTTCCCAGACCTTCCCTTGGTCCCCCACTTCAAATATAAAGTTTTCTTTCTTTATCTGTTTGAGTTTAGCTCTTGGCTGGTTGTATTTCCTAACAGGAATACTTGTTCTTTACAATAATACACTTTATTAGGTGCTTTGTGCCTGTCTTGGGATTTTGGACTGTGAGGCAAGCTTCTCCGAGTGGCTGCATCTTTGTGACGTTCCACATGACCAGTTTCTTTGTAGTTTTTGATGCTTTTTCTTTCTAGATGAATTTCCTTTGAATTACGTCACATCTGATGCTGTGTCAAATTGAAAACGAACTTGGTATCTATTGACTCGAAATTGGGCTGTTTATCTGTCCTTCCCGACTCTAACGACATTTAACCAAGCACTGTTTCGCCTGCGTACCGAGTTCGGTGACAAACTTGTCGAAAGGATCGGATAAAGCGATATTCCAGAAACAATAACTCATCAGCACTTCATTGCTTCTCGGATTGCAGTATTGTCTCAATTTCTCTAATACTGTCTCAGGGTTGTCTTTGTCTTCATCCTCGGTAAATTCAAATTGGTCACAGACCTCAAGTGCATCCGGTCGAGCGTAATGTAGAATTATGGCTGTATGTGCCTTATCAAAGATCATACAGGTACAGGTAAAAGCATTCAACATTATCAACAGTTATAGTAGATCTATTGCCTTACTGATACTGTTATAGTAAATCTATTCCCTTACTGATCCTTTTAAAGTAGAATTATTCCCTTACTGATCGTGTTAGAGAAGATCTATTCCTTTACTGATCGTGTTAGAGTAGATCTATTCCTTTACTGATTCTCTTATAGTAGCCACACACAAATATTAACCAGGACTATTTTGTTGCTGCAGGATTTTGGACCAGCATGAGGACATGGACATGATCATTAATGGCCCTGATTTATGTGATGTGGTAAGCATTTTGAAATGGTTTAGTATATTATACCCATGGTCTTAGAAGATTCATGGACAGTTTTTTTTTTTCTTCTAGATTTGAAATTGGTGTAACTTGTTTAAAGATATAAGGATTAACAGATTAAATTTGTTACCCTTTCCAACTTTAATGTGGCATGTGATAATTTTAATTCGGATTTTCTGTACAATGCATTACCAAAGGATTTTAAAAAGATAAAACGACCACAAAGAATGGATGTGTCCTTTCTAACTCTAGGCATCTCATAAAAGAATAAATTGGTTTAAGAATAGTATTTTGGCGTGAACGATTATTCAGGAATTTTACAAAGGGTGTCAAATTAAAAAGTAAAATTTGTGCGAAATCAAACAAGGATGATAACAAACAAGGATGATAACAAACCATTGCCATCGACTTTAAAAGCATAATTTTAAGTTCATGGACCTCAAATTTTTTAACATGTTCATCCTATCATACTGAATTTTTTTATTGTCTGAGGGGTGAAGTGGCTCAGCCAGTAGGGTACCCGGTTTCCAGTCTGAAAATACCAGGTTCAACATCCATTCAAGCTGTCTCTTTCCCTTATGGTCGGATCAGTGTTTTTATAATGTAATGAGCTAAGACAGAAGTCTTGGCATAACTGCTCTATCTCTGAAGATATAAAATTGCCAAACATTAATCTTGTGACCTATACAGTGGATGGCGTAGCTTCTGACGCTTAGGGCCAAAAAATCAAATAACCTGCATGCAAACTACATTGTGTGCATTAGAAAAACATTTTTACCGTTTGATTTTTCAGCTAAAAAGGACATCCTAATGAAATTCGTCATTAAGTCCTGCTGTTTTTATAGTAACATTTTTTTTTCAAACACAAATACACAAACTAATTAATTCCTCTCAATCTCCTTAATTTACTGCAGATTGCTGATCACCACTGGATGACAGCCTATGGTCTTCATGAGGTTGAACCGCAAGAGGAAGAGATTTATCAACAAGTTGCCTCCCCTGAGAGTGACCATAACAGGGGATCTGTTTCAGAAGCTCAAAGCAGGCAGTCCAGTGCATCTTCAGCTGGTAGAAGTTCTAAATCTCAAGGTGGATCCAGGCAGGCGTCGGCTTCTACTAAAAAGTATGCTACTGTGAACACCATTTACAAGTTTTCTTCAACAGTTTATCATTTCTTTTATGTTATAACATCACCTCCATTGTATTTATACTAGTTCTACATTTTTTTAAAAAACAATCTGCTGACTAGATTAGGGCATTGACCTATTTGAATATACCTTTTTGCACGAGCTGACCTACAAGGATCATGTGACTTTTGAGAGAAAGAGGTCTGACCTATTCTTTGGCAGAAATAAATGAAAAATTAATGATTCTTGTCTATTTTCTCACCATCTCTAGATTCTATGCCTCTCATTGGTTCGTTTTCTCTCTCTCTCTCTCTCTCTCTCTCTCTCTCTCTAGCTTACACCATATGATTTTATCGTTTCTTTTTTATTTCAATTACAGGTTGTGATTGTTTTGTTCCATTTAAATGCATAACAGTTGTTGATCACGACTATTAGGTGTTTGGTTTTGGAATTCCTTCTTGTTCCTTGCTCTTCTCTTTCATTTGTTTTTAAACGTGATAAATGATATAAAAACAAAAAAACAACAAAGGATGATGCATGGTTCTTAGATATAAAAACACATCCTGCATTGAATAAAGATCAAGCACTTCATCAAAATCTAGCTCTAAATTTAGCCCATGTGCTATCAGCGCCTTTTATCTCAGCATCAATATGTTTTCCTTGGGGGTTCCACTCCAGGGCTTTCCATTTGAAATACCACAGTAATATAGATTACATACAGCCGTTGTTAAGCATTCATTACAATTTATACCACTGGACTTCAACTGCGTTTTTCTTGCATTTATGAAAATCTGACCCTCACCGGTTCTTGATATAGCTATAACTTTAAAAAAAAAAAAATGTTTTTGGAACTTTTTTCGCCACTTGAAACCATTACACTGGTATAAATATGTCAAAATGCAGTGTATAAATTCTGCAAAACTTCTCATTTTGTGACGTCGCCTACAGCTTAACAAAATTTGTTATTGTTATCAATTATCAGTTATTAGCTTTTTTAATAAATATTCTATCTCTCACATGTCTGTAAGAAGTGTTTAAAAGAGATGAAAGTTTGCTTAAGAGTTGAAAATTTCATCACTTGATTTCACTTGAAAACAGTTATTATATTATACTTAAGTAGATTTAGGTGTATTTTTAAAAATTTACGTTGTTAAACTGGTCCAAAATAATCTTTAAGTAACTCACTTACCAAGAGAAATTTTTAAAATATGTAAAATTATAAGTTATACCCAGATTGTTGCTTGATCTTCAATGAACTTTTTTTATCTTACCCTTCTTTGAACATACATGTTATTGAAGTGCTAACTTATGAAAGTTTTAAACTTGTGTTTTATTCCTATAAGTAAATGACATTAATCAGCAATAGTTTTGGTGACAGAAGGCAATAAAATAATAGAGTACTAATTTGGTCGTCTATATAGCCTAATTTTTTATCTCCTTAATTTTCAGAATGTTGCCTGAGATAGAAGCAAAGTCTGTTCCTCCTTTGCCTCTCACAATGACTGAAATAACTGAGGAATGTAGTATTGTGGTAAGAAGGATGGGTTGTTTTTGTTTTTGCTTTTTTTGGAGGGGAGGGGGGTGTTGTGTAACATTTTTGCTATCTGGTTTTCTGACAAATAAACAGTTTTTTGTAATTATGTTTACAAATCTGTAGTATATTAACTTGAACTACACTGTGCACTTGGCATGCCATAGTTATTCTTTTTATTAAATATGAGAAATAAAAAATCAAGAGTGTCATGTTCTTCTAGCTTCAATTAGCCTATCATTAAAAAGTTTTAAATGTTCACCATCATCTTTAACAGATCAATAGAAAAATCAGTGGCAGTGCCATGTGTTGGTTCCAACGCTACACGTCATTGCTGTGGAGAGCTGCAAAGAACCATTTAAAAAAATATATTTTTTCTCTTTTTTTTTTTTAAAGGAATACATAGATCTTATCTCATCTGTGGATTATCAAAAAGAATATGCAATAGTAATTTTGGTGAAAAATTCATGCAACTTCTGAGGGGGGAAAATTACTTAAATGAAAAAATAAAGAATCTCAAGTGACATAAATTATGAACTTTGAAATCATTAACAAATTAGATGTGGACTTTCTTTTGTTGTCTTTTTTTTTTTTCTTCAGAGAGCCTACATTTTGTGATTTCTTTTTTTTTCGACAGGAGGCAAAAACTTTAAGCACTCTTTGGAATAACTACTTGCGAGCTGGAAAATGAGACAAATATCAACGACTAAAAGCAGCAAAAATTGAGGAGGATTTGTTAGTGTCCATATTTTTTGTATTTTGAAATATGTTTTTTTAAATGCCAAACAGCCTTCTTCTAAATGATTATATTATGTATAAAAGACCTTGACTAATTTTTATATATCTTACGGAGATAAGAATGCCACTTTTATAAAAAAAATTGTATCTTTATTTAAAAATACCAAAGTTGTTAAGTTGCATTATTTATTTTTCTGTATATTTGAAACTGAGTTTTGAAATGACATATTTCATCCTATAAAATGGCCTTTTGATAATGTAGCTGTAAGAGTTATTCTCTTAACAATTGAAAAACAGTGATAGATCTTTTTGGGTATTAATCTCGGAGGAATTCACAGTAAAGACTTGTCAAGTTTTATTTGTAATTTGAATATTCCTCATCGCCTTTTTGTAACCCTACCAAGATATCTGAATTTTCATTAGTACTTTTTTTTTTTTTTATGAATTAGCCACCACAGTTGTATTTGTTTGACTGTTAAAAAATTCACACATTATGTCAATCAATATCTTCTAAAAAAAAATATATATAAGAAAAAACAAACAAGCAAACAAAAAACTGATGTTAATTTAAATTTTTTCTTCTTCCTTTTCATATTTTGTCTTGAGTTTTTAAAGTGTGGCAAGTATTATGAGTAATCTGCTATTTTAGTCTAGATCTATAAAGCCTATAAAATTGTTAAATGATTTTCCACAATGTAGCCTTTTTGCTGAGGTTGGATGTTGTAAAACCAACCTGTTCACATGAATCGATGACTCACTTGAGTTTGAAAATTGTGTGAGGACACGATTATCATGTTATGTTGAACTACTTGCTTATTTGGAGATTTAAGATGGAAAAAACGCTTCCAGGATTAATTTAAAGCCCAGTCCTTGAAAGAAGATTAAGCTAATAATAGAATAGGCTGAATAGCCAACAAAAGACACAATTTTTTCAAAAGAAGCAAAATATTAAAAAGAGACTAAAAACAACAACAAAACAACGAACAGTAGAATAATACAATGAATAAAAAACAGACGCAACTCACTTCTTTGTTTTTTTCTCCACACTTTTGTGTTACCGATAAAAGATTTGAACCATTCATAAAAGCAAACTGGAGATATTTAATTTTAAATTTTAAGACAAAGGACCTTGGGGTATAGAGGGATGTGTATATAAAGCATAAAAGAATATATTTATTTTTGGCACTCAGTGATTGTATAAAGATATTTAAAAATTAAAAGAAAAGAGGGAAAAAATGCTTAAAGCAAAGCAATACAAGAAAAAAAAACAACAGCACATAAATTTGTGATTAAATTTAAAATACCCAGCAAAACACAACCCCAAAATTGCTTCACTCGAAAAGGTCCTCTTTAGAAACCTATGCTATCACACACATACTACAAAAAGGTTAAACATGATGCTACATAAACTAAAAAACAAATGCTAGTTTCTGGATCTACCCAACAGCATAATTAGACCACTATCACAACAACTATTCTTTTCAGCTCATTAAAAAAAAAGAAAATTTTAGTTTCTATGTAATATATTTTCCAATGCCCTTTCTTTCTAGTTACGATACTATAATCCTCACATAACAAATATACTAACTTGTGAGGTGTATATAAGTTGTTTGTAAAAAAGATAATGATCGAGGTGTTATCTACTAAATGAAACAAAATTGACATGAATGGGGGATGGTAAACCATAATATATTATATAAATTAAAGCCAGTTTGTAGCAAATGGTCATAAAGAAGATTACTTTTGGCATCCATTCCAAATTCATTAAGGCGGCTACACAGAATGTTTAATTATGTGGTAAATAGTTTGAACTTAAAAAAAGAGAGAAAGATTATCAATACATGAGAGCATGGCAAACAGGTTTTATTGGCCTGAGCTCATAATCAGTGGCTAATTAATTAATCATTTCAAAATTCTTTCCATTAAAAAAATTATTTTTAATAAGGCACTTTTTATCTTTTGCGCTAATTGAAAATACAAAAATATTATAATAATTATTGTAGTTTTTTTTCCCCCCCAATAACCATTTTCAGATAGACTCAGTTCATAAGCAAATTTACTTTACCATGACTTTAACAAGTTAAAGGTTGTACCTAACAGAAAGCATGTGTCATGAAAGACAATCACTTGTCACATACAATCATGTTTACATGTTTTTCAATTGTATGTATGAAGGGCATTAATGGATACATCCTTAAAAAGTACGTCTGAAAAATATTGGTATGTTAAACAAAAAAAATGTTAATATTATCTTGTAATGGAAACTGTTAAAATCAAACAAAAGGCATCTTAGAAATGTCAATATCAACATTCGGTGTTACTGAATATGGACCAAATCTAAAAACAAAAAACAAAAAAAAACTACAACAAAATATACAAACCATATGTGGTCTCACAAATAAAGCGTGTCACAATCAAGATCTAACCGGATTATTTTTTTCAAATGCAAACATTGTACACCTAGCTCTATAATGGACAAAAATGTTCAAATTTTATTAAGAAATTTTGAACTTTGTACACTTTAATCAATGGTCTTTTTACCTTTCCCCGAATTTATTACTCACCTTATAAATCAGTTCTTTCAATTAAGTACTATATATAAATATATAATTGATCTCACTCAAAGAAGAAAAGCAAAAATATATATAATCATACATAAAAAAGATATTAACAAGTATTAAAGTGTGAATAAGAAATTATGCCATATATAGGTACATGTAAGTGAACAACTAATTTATCTATGTAAACAATATTAAAAATTAAAGAGATGTTAAAAGGGTGGTTCAGGAAGCAGTTATTGATCATCAATATTTTTACTGCTGATGGGTAATGACATCAGAGTGTCGAAAAGTATGACACAGAATAGGCATGCTTTTTTGCTGTAGGAATATTTAGAACACTTTTTTATAAGTCTTATAAATCATAAACATCTTCAAGGGTATAAATATCATATACAACCAACAATCATTTTGCACACAAACAAAATCAGCTTTAAGCTGAGCTCATGTTGCCTTGGGCCTGACTTGCATGTCGAGCTTCTAAAATGTATTAACAATGTAGGCTGACACGTTTGTGTAATATGACTATCTAAAAGTATCTATTATGATAGTCAATGTGCAACTGGCTGGTGAAAATATCTAGCATCTAATAGACTAAAATTATGATTAAAATCGTGTCCCTACACCATAATACCGCAGCAAAGCAATCTCAGGCACATGCCACACAAAGTGTCATGGAATCAGACAGGGTTGTGATTTTAAAAAATTGGCCCCATTTGTAAAATTACAACCTGATACACAAGGTGAGCTTCCTCTGGAATGGAAACACCAAAGCCTTTATGTTAAATGACAAAATGGCGCAGATCAATGAGTCAACTTCAGAAGAACAGGATACACAAATATTGATGTAAATTATGATTTGGTGACACAATCCTACCAAATATTTAACAAAAAAAAAACCTTGTTCATTCGAGTAACAAAAGACACCATAAAGTGAGTCGGTTTGCCTTATATACCGGTCCAAAATTAAGAAATGTTTGGACAAACCAAACTTATTTCTATTTCCAAAGCTTGATCAAGGCTTTTATGCAAGCCATTTAGGGAATGAAAAAAAAAAAACACGAAACAGCCAGCAAATTTTTACTGTTGAAGTGAAGGCTAAAAAAAAAGCACTAGGGTAAATTATGCAATAAAAAATCAAAATAAAACAATAATACTTTGTTGATTCATCTCACAACCCTCATGGACATTCACTTCTTTAAAAGTTTATTTGTATGCGAAAACATGTGTATAAAGTTAAAATAAAACAGTAATTTTATCGATCAATAAATTGTTTTGGGTTTAATGAGAGACTATATATTTTTTATTTCAACAAAAAGTAATTTGCCTGAAAAGTCAGACAATCAAAGCTTCCTCGAGAGACAGCCTTTACACCATTCTAACCTAATTTACAGATCCTGATTACAAGACAACCACTGGCGCTTCTATTTCTTACAATTTTCAAATGTTAAATTTTCATCAACTTCTTTAATCTTAGCATTACATGATGGAGGTTCATTTACTGGTTATAGCCATTAAAAAAAAAGAATGAGCCAACTCTAGACCATATTTAAGTATAGTCAATAAGAAATGCAACTTTCTATACATAGTGCGATATAATCTTCCTGTCTATAATGTGTTATAATAATTATCATTTAAAATATAACTTGAGCAGTTCAAAGATTAATATGTATGACAACATATAGGGGTTTGTAATAAATAAACATATGATGAGCATGCTAAAATAAAACAAAAACATGTCAATTCATACAAGCTTCAGGATTTAATGGGATCTTTTTAATTCTTTTTAAGTCCTAACGATAGACAATTCAATTTCAGATTGAATATTAACAAATTGATGTATGTTTCATCTGCTTAAACATAGCTGTAAGAAAAAAGAAAATGACATCAGTTTTTTGCTACTTAAGTACACATGTACTTTGATTTCAATACATCTGGAGAGCCATCACAAGCAGCAAGTCCATTTGTATGTAACATTCATTGATTCATGCAATGATTTTAGGATTTAAATCAAAAGGATTGGATGGGTATGTATGGCATAATCAATGTGACTTTGCTTGGGTTAAAACACTGCTTCTTATAAATAATAGGAATCATTAATCAACCTCATCATTAGTAATTATTTCACATCACACAAACAAAAAAACCCCAGAAAAAACACAACATTAATTAAAACTTCAATGAGTTGCTGCCAGCGTTTATTCAGCAAGTACGAGAAAGGACATGACTGTGTCGGGATAAAATATTAAAGACAAATTTAAAAAACAGAATTCTTTTTTAGCAAAATGCTTATCAGATGTTAAGATCTGTCCTTTTTTTTCACTTATTTTGCAATTAATATTATTTCACTCATTGAAAAAGACTGGTGAGTTTTTAGAATGAGACATCCAAAATATGTATTGATGATCATAACATTTTAAAGCAAAATATGAAAAATATATATATGCAGATAAACTATTTATTTTATTTATATGTATTAAGATTTTTACACTTAAACAATTCTTCATAGACGAAGCATATCTTCACAATCAGCTCCATACTACTTGGATGCGATAAATGTTTGAATCACAGAATCCAGCTCACAAAAATGGGCAGAAGTCTGATAGAAAGATATTCACAACCTTGATCGCCTCAGGCAGCTGAAATACATTATCACAGACTGAATTCTACAATCACCAGTACTCTAGATCAGAATCTCCCTCTAAGTTTTCCGCTGATGATGAGTTATAGCTGCTACCGCTGTCATCACTGCTGTCATTGTCATCCTCATCATCTCCACTGCCATCGCTGTGGTCCCCTATCCTGAAAATCCCTCCACCAGGAACAAATCTACCAATGCCCCCTTGCATGCCAATGCTTATCGCCCCGCCAATGGGAAAAATTGAAGGGGCAGGTGGGCGCCAAACGCTTAGGGATGAGAATTTGAGCAACATGCGCAGAAACAGCAGCTGGGCTTCTAAATTCAGCTGTAAGGAGCTGGGCAGCTGCAGTAGGTGTGTGAGTCTCTTGAGGACAGTACAGTTCAGGACTAGCGTGAGGTACTCCTCCAACTTCCCAGGGTTGGACGCAAGCAACTGAGGGAGGGAGAGCGCTCGGGGTGATGTGGACGGAGAAGATGTGTCTTGGGAAGTGTTTGACACTGATGAAGTTGGATAGCTCTCCAAGATTGCAGACACAGGCAAGATGGTATGAAGGCAGGTGAGGTTTTCCAGGAGGCAACACTGCAGAAGATGAATATTTAAAGAACCAAATTCTGAACAAACATTATCAATAGGTGTAATGTACAAGTCAACAAAAGTTAATTAGAACTTTATCATGTTCCTCTGATCAATTTGAAATCTACTCTCTCTACTAATAACTTACCTGCAGCTGAGCTACAAAAATCCTGTCAGCCAAATTTCTGCATCAAAGACTTCTTATTCATGTATTGCTTCACAATTTTTTTTATTATGGTAGCTATATACTATTATTTGATCGTAACTTCAGGAGACCTCAAAGATATATAAACAACTATATATTGTTTAATTTACATTATAAACCTAAAAAAAAATGTCAAATACCTGAGCATAATTTTAGACATTATGAATTATTTTGCATGTGTTGCTACAAAACTTTTTTTTACCTGAAACACCCTCCTAGCAGCCAGCTGCTTAAGAGATGCACTTTTGTATCCAAACATAAGATGGAGAAGTGAGTCCGCCATTGGGCGCAAGTGAGAGAACTCTGGAAAGTCACTGGTTATCACATTCGCAAGTTCAGTAACTACCTCCTCTGTGGTGAAATACCCTGGGGTTTCAAAGACGTATAAGGAGTTGTAGTAAAGATTACATACATTAGATACACAAAGATATAAGCTGGAGAAAGAAAAATGTAGATCTACAACCCCATAGATACAATCATGTGGAGCTTGTTCAAAACATAAAAATTGATAGGGTCAGCCACACAGTGCTAGATTGAACAATTCTAAACAGAAATAGGATTAAAGCAAAATTAAACACATAATAGACGAAGAAAAAAAACTTATCTTCAGGATAGTAATAATTATCTTTGGTGGATTGTCGATTATGGAATTTAAAAGCAGATTACCTGCATCAACCAGTACAGATATTGGCTGTACAGGTTTGACCATTCTGTCGTAAAGACTTGAATGTTGGAGTGATCGCTGAAGTGGAATGGACATCAAGGAGCCAAACAGGGCAGAGAAAGTTCTACAGGAGAAACAATTTTAATTATTAATTATTAACCTTAATGCTAAACCTAAATCATTTTATCAACACCAAAACTAAAAAAAAATAATTGAATATTTGATTAATTAATTATTAAGATATATATACCTGATGAAATGGAGTGTCTGGTTAACCCTATCTGTACATGGGGGGTGACTTTGACACCCAAAGGTCTATCCAAAGGTCTTTTTAATTAGTTATAAAATACTTAGAAACAGAAATTTTTATTGAAATTTTCAGTATCCCTAAAAAATTCATTTCGACAAATGATAACACCAGGATTATAGTCAAAATCTTGACTACATGTCATTTCTAAAAACTCCTCATTTTTGGTAATGGGGGTGACACAGACACCCTAAAACTGTAGAGAAAACAGCTGAGATTTGTTTCTATATGCGTTATTTGCGGGTGACGCAGACACCGCATTATTCAATGCAACCGCTAACTTGATTATCATAAACTGTTGAAATATTTATGTAAAAAGTGACACACACAAAACTAATTACATGAGTTGTAATGTACAAGTAGACATGGTACTAAAAATTAGAATGAAAGAATAAACTTTATCAACCCTAAAATGACCTGAAGGCAAACATTTACAGTAAAAAACGAATTGGTTGGGCAAATTTAGCCTGCTGACTCTGCTTTCAGTACTGAACATAAACTCCAACCTAAATAAGTAGAATATGAATCGATTGACAGCTCTGATCTAAGTTGTTCATTGGCACAACAAACAAAGGCAAAGAAAGGCTTGCCCTAAATAAACTTTATTCAAACATACTTCCTAGAAGCTCAGGATGCTGCACTCTGGTTCAATTGCTATCCAGGACTACCCATTTTCTTTTACAGATCACACCATCACCAATTGCTTTAAATGAAACTCTAAGATTCAGCTTTAAAGCATTGTCTTCTTTTCATCACTACTCATTAATTTGAGAAGATGTTAAACATTTTGGCAAAAGATTAAGTGATTAATAAAAAAACAATGTTTTGCCACTGCCAATACAGCAAAATGATGGCGGATAAAAACAGACAACCGACCTTTTCTTCCTTCTAGACTTCCACACACAAGCCTGTAAAGATGGGCAGGCACCAGCCTCTAGGAGCAAGCGTGCACTTCTCATATCTTCTCTCAGAATGGTGTAAAACAGTGCAGTCTGCCCCAAATTATTTTGCCTATCAATCTGAAAAAAAAAAATGTAAAGAGAAGTGACTGGAAAACTGTGCGCTCATTCCTAATATAGTACTCTATGGCCTCCAAAGATAATCATTAACATTTGTTTCAATATTGATATTGAATTACACTTAATCAGATATCTCCTACCAATTTCAATTGAACCATATGCCCCTCACATATTGCTGTCCTGAATTGTGATTAACAAAGAATGGGGTTGAGTCAAACAATTTCATTAAAATGGAAACAAACATGAATTGACACTTTCAATAACACAATCCACATGTGTCTTTAAAAAACAAATAACACTGCAGATTCTTTGTTTTTAAATATGGTTGTTTTTCTTTTTATCTTTTTGAAATGTTACATGTTTTAATGCATTTCAATAGACTACATAAAACAAATATCCAACCTACATCAGTTTCCTTTGCTTTAATGAGATACATGAGCGGGTCCCTGGCTATCCTTAGTTTTTTCTGCCAAAACTCTTCTTCTTCCTCCAGGCTTCTGGCACTACCTCCAAAACCAGAACCACTCTCGGTACTGCTGGCGGAAGAAACATCCCAGACATCTTCCTCATCCTCGCCTATTTTGTCAACAGAGCACACGGAAAGAAGAGGGCAATTCCCTGTGGTGTCCACCTGGACCAGACTGCCACCGTTGGTGTGCAGCAAACACATGAGGGACATGTCTGGGCACAGACGGGCAGCATGGTGAAGGGGTGTGCGCCGATGTTCGTCCTGTACAGTTACATCACCACCATGTCCTGAGGAAGTAAGTTATGATGTATTTCTAAATCTTTGATCTCCTATAAGACCAGGATAGAGCCTTTGTGTTTGTTAAAGCAATTAAGAACAACTTATTAAAAATTGAACGATATGAGACATGTTAAATGCTCTTTTTCTCTATTTCCAACAATGAGAAACAATTAAATTATCATCAAACCTATTGTGTACAGCAAATCTTTAAGCTAAAATAACCATACAGGAAAAGAAATTAATCATTTCATCTTTACTACTTCTGAATATGGCTACAAACAGGTAGGCAAAGGTGAAAAATTAATTTCAACATAACACATAAGTATGGACAAATGAATTTAGAGTGCTACCCTTGCCAATTAAAGTCAATATTAAATACTTTTTAAAAAATCTAAAAATCTTGCTGCACTCGACAAATCAATCAGACCCATTAGCTTTTTAGAAAAAAATGAACTCACTAAGTATGTTAAAAATGAGATCCAAAACATCCTCCTTGACATCTTCTTTCTTGGTAAGGTACTGTTTGTTCAGACCTACTACGAGCTCTGTGGCAGGGTTCCATATATGCCTGAAGTGAAAAAAGAGACCATTTTTTAAATTCCACCTCTATGCTGTGGAGTGCTGGACTCTTACATGAAAGGATTCATATAGTTATGAAAAGCATATATATAACTTAATTCATTGTTTGTTGTTGTATACTATTTACATGTTTTTAAAGTAAATTCAAAAGGCTCCAGCAGTCACTAAAATAAATATAAAATAAATTAATTAATTAATTAAAAACCAGAAAAAAGACATTTGAGTTATTGTTATTAAACTTTTGAGAAACATACAGAAAAATAGGTTAATACTCTTTTATGTCCAAAAGGACCTGACTCGTTATTAGGTTTTTATTGCATACCGCATGCTGCACATTTGCGAAATTTGGAAGTTTTATCGACTTAGAAATAATTTTGGATACTTCAGGCTAAATAAAAAAATAGAATGTGTTGATGAATTAAGCTCTTGCATTTTTCTGAATGCTTTTTATTTATTAATTATTATACAGGTTCCCTAGTTTAACTAATATCAAAGGTGCTGCTTGTAATCTGAGTAAAAATAACATCTTGTTTGTTTGGAGACGAATGGGTAGCTCTTAGCAATGATTCTCTTTGATTCTTGCTGTATAGCATTATTCTCCACATATGAATTTGGACAAGTCATACACCCACACACACACACACTCTCTCTCTCTCTCTCTCTCTCTCCCTCTCTCTCTCTTTGTAACTCCCTCCTCATCTCACCATAACGAGTTCCGCCTGTCAGTAGGTAAGTCTTGAGTCAGGTCAATGAAAAAGTCCACCAAAAGCTCAAGACTTGACTTGCCTGGACTGATGTACTCAGATCCAAAGTTAGTCTGTGAATGAATTTCATCACAGCCTTAGACCATATACTAAATTGAGTTCAGTATAATTTTGTTTTGCAACCCTACAAGACCAATTTATCCTTCTTATTTAGATAAATATTCATACTCCTAAATTACAAGTTCAGTAAAAATGGGTTCAAAATGTTTTCTATCTCAAAGAAACATGCTAGACATAATGTAATTTGAACTAGGCTTATTTTCATTAAGAAACAGATGTAAATTCACACAGGCAATTATTACACAAATAGTTTTAAAAGTTAAATGATTTTTCACTAGATTTGATAACTATGATTTTACTAATGAAAAGAACAATGTATGGAAGAGATAAGGAAAGGGTCAAAGTCTCATGGGGTGTATGTTGTGAGTGAGCATGATGTTGCTTCTGATTTTAAGATTGTGATCAGGCGGGCCAGATGGATTGAAAGGTTTGATTTTTAAATATTGCTCTGTGGAGCTCAACTCAATTTCAACATTATTGTTTAACTGGTCTATACTCTTGTCACCTGTTTGGAAAACATGTGAAATAACTCCTGTCCCTAAAAAATCGACCATAATAGAATTAAACGATCTTAGACCAGTTACCTTAACCTCTGTAGTCACAAAATATTTAAAAATATAATTGTCAAGGAGCTTAAGAGGTGCTTCTCTGCTTTTCAAGATCCCATGCAATTTGCTTATAGAGAAAAAAGAAATGTTGAAGATGCCATACTTTTATTTCTACACAACGTTTACAAACATCTTGATGTTCCTAGGAATTATTGTAGAATACTGTTTATAGATTTTTTGTCAGCTTTCAATAGCATGCAACCACACATGGTGACATCTGAATTGCAAAAGATTAGTTTGAAAATAAATGAGATGCTTGGATCATTAACTTTCTAATCTCAAGGCCTCAAAATGTAAAGTTAAACAATATTCAAAAAAAAAAAATGTTTTCCTATACTGTTATTTTATAAATATTATCACTAGCAAATAGAGCTCCTCAGGGAGCTGTTTTATCACCTGTATTATTTACCATATACACTAATGATTGTGAAATTACTAACCAAAGTGATACCCGTTTATTGAAATTTGCTGATGACACATCAATTATAGGATTAATAAGTAAAAAAGAAGCAAACTATAGAGAGTCAATCCGTTGATTTGTCCATTTGCATGTGTGCATATATAATGTTCAGTTTCTTTTTGGTTTTTTGTCTGCTTAAAGCACAGAGTTTTTAGTGGGTTTTTTTACTGTTGTTGTTTTTGTTCTTGTTGTTTTTAGATGAGCCTAATAGTTTATAACCACAACTATTATTATTAGTTACTGTCCCAGTTGACTCCTGATAACAAGACTGCCTTATTGCTTGTGTCATACCAATGCATTTGGTTTTTGTACATTTTTGGGGGTACAACACAACCCAGTCACCAGGAAAAATTTGAGCAACAAATTAGACAGCTAGATAAAATATGCTATTACATGTACTGCTATAATGTCATGTAAAGACTATCAGCTGCATCATTACGTTTTTTTTTATGTCAATAGATTTCAATGCACTGCCATTCAGGCAGCCGGATAAATAGGGTTTTAACTATAAGTGTGGCAGCTAGGCAAATCAACGTGCTTCCTTTCTGGCAGTCAGACAAATAGCCTAGACCATACTTGTCTGGTTGCCAGAGGAATAGCAATTGGGCTATTTGTCCGACTGTCGGACGATTAGCGTTTTAACTATTTATCCGGCTGCCGGAGGAATAGTATTTGGGCTATCAGTCCGGCTTCCAAAAGAATAGCATTTGGGCTATTTGTACGGCTGAAAATTGTACAAGAGGATAGTTTTTTTTCCCCCTCTATAATCTATGGGATTGTTTTGAATTTGTGACAAGTGGTATAAAAGTGTGGTGAATGATATTTCAAGAGGACGACACAAATACTAACCACAGGCACCCTCTTGTTGACATTTGCTCCATGCTCTATCAGTAGCCGCGCCAGATACAAATTTCTGGTGGTCACCCTTTGGTGATATTGATCAACACCACATAGGCAAATATACAGAGGTGTCCTCTGGTAGCAACCTGCAGAGTTTGTAAATTTTTAAATAGTTGCTAATGCAGGAAAAAGGAATTGATAACTTCTCTTCATATTATTTGCACATGTCAATATGGAGTTTAAAAAATTATTATAAAAAAAAAAAAAAGGCTCGAGATTTAGATGTGCGCAAGTACTTTTTACTTTTGAAGTCAAATAATTTGATGCCATATCACTCCAATTTTGTGAATAAAATGGCAATGCTTAATTACAATACTCAAATGGATTAAAACTTGGTGAAAACATTGTTTACCATCATCAAGATATGAAGAATTTGGACAGTCCAAAATAAGACGTTCTGCACTGGCATAGTTTCCTTGCTCCAATGCCTGGGTTAGTGGGGTGTCATTCATCCCAAATTCCACATGGAATACAAAAGCCATAGCTCAATGTCTGTACCACAGCCAAAGCGTCTCCCTAAGTGCCTTCACCTTCTGCAAGCAAAAAAGGCAATTAATACAATATAATGTTGACCATATAAATGTATAAACTGTATACATTTGCAACTGTAACTTGTACAGTTATAGGCTTTCGAAACCTATTAACTTTTTCATTCCTTGACCCAAGCAAATTTTACTACATGTAGATAATCTAGACAAGATGGGTTTAATACAATCATGAATGTGTTTTCAATAGAGATAGCCTCAGAGTAAATGAAAATAGGAGTGTTAAAGAAATTAATTTTTGAGAATAATTTTTATAAGCAGGAAAATTTGTTTTCTCCTAAAAACTGCCCTAAAAAAGATTGTGGCCGTCCAAGTAAGCAAATGTTAAAAATAAATAGGAAAGGTAATTGTTAAAGTAAACAGCAAGTTTCCAGGGATAATAATAATAATAAAAATAATGAAAGGCATTTATATTGCGCATTGTCAAACAAAAAACAATGCTCTATGCACCAATCCAGTTGTATAAAACATTAATTTATATATATAGTAGGGCCTACAACACGCAAACCAATACATTTTTATTATTCAAAATCTTGTCCTTTATGAGAATAAATATGCTAGACATGTAAATAAACTAATGTTCGAAACAAATTTTAAAGTTAAACTCATGACAATGATGAAAATGTTAAAACAAAAATTAAGTGAAAATCATGCTTTTAAAAATAAGTGATGTTTCGATTGATTTTTTGAAGTATCTTTTGTCAGCGCCTCGAAGTTTCTTTGGAAGCGAATTCCACAAGGTTGGACCACAGCAAAAAAAAGGATCTGTCACCAAGAGATTTTAAGTTGCTTCTTGGTATACTTAACGTCAATACCTCATGTGACAATTGTAACGCTCATCTCGGCCAGTACAAATGCAACATTTTTTTTATATACTCTGGTGCAGAATCATGTAGACATGGCACAAAACTGTGTATTTGTAATCAATACGTTGGCTATAGGTAGTCGATGCAATTCCTTCAGTAGTAAAGTCGCACTGGCGGACTTTTTCTTTTTAAAGATGAGGTGTGCTGCATAATTTTGTACTACTTGCAGCCACGAAATGTATTTACTCAAGACATGGCGACGAATCATGGTCACTTTAGTTTGTGAGCAGCAAGCTCTAAGCCCGTAAGTCTTGCACCCTTATCTGACAGCTCACCACAGGCAGGCAAGCACTGTCTCTGGTCAGAAATTTTACCTGCGCGGCATGCAGGAAAAGGCACGCGGATGGAATGTGTAGAATGCGATTTATACTCTTTTTTTAAACAGAAAATTATACTACTTGCAAAAAATTTATCTTTTTTTTTAAGGATATATTTTAAAAGACAATGAAATGTGGATCATTCTGTTAGAAAAAAACGGGAAAATACATACACTCTGACCTAAAAATTTAAGTTTAAAATAACTTATTTTGTGACAAAATGTTAATTTTAAGGCGGTTGTTTCAATCTTCTAATGCATTAAAATATGACTATAAAAATTCCTAGAAAATTCGCATGCTAGAAGACATGGGTTTGCTGAAAAAGTCTCTGTTTCCAGATTGTGTTGCAAGTCTGGGGTTAACTAGATAAAGGGGTCATAAACATGACAAGTCACTCACATCTCAGTATCTTCTCGTTCTGGACCTATAACTGGTCGGCATAGAGGAGTTTATTGATCAATGGGATACCTGTGGATAAAAAAATTATTATGTTAGCGCAGGGCATCACATGCTTCTCCCTCTCCTTCTTCTTTTTCTTCTCCTCCTCCTCTTCCTTCTTCTTTTTCTTCTCCTCCTCTTCTTCCTTCTTCTTCTCCGACCCCTCCTCCTCCTCTTTCTCTTATTATTCTTCTTCTCCTCCTCCTCTTCCTCCTTCTTCTTCTCCTACTCCTCCTCCTCCTCTTCTTCTTTGTTTTCTTCGTCATCACCTACTTATTTAATTTAAAACTATAGTTTTCACCGTATGCACGATGGATAGTTACCATACATACTCAGAATATTAAAGAAATCTGTGGTGATGTATCGTTTTCACTTTTTTTATTCTATACAAAAAGTATGATTATATATCAGAATAAAATTTGCAACTATCAAGTATCATATCACGTTTACAACAAAAAAAAACACTACATTTTAACCATTAGCGTGCAGCACACAAAATTTATACCTTTGTAAACTAGAAGAATATACAATTCTGTTAAAGCAAAAATGTAATTTGTCTAAGGTTAAAAAGTACTTAAAAAACTTCAATTAGAAATAGCAATCATGATAATAATTCCAGATTTCCATCAAACAATTAAAGTCGTTATAGAATTAGACAGGAAACACCTATACATATAAAATTTAGTTTGTCGGAAATGTTCATAATTGGAGTAAAAGAATTCATCTGTGTGATTTAAACTGTGCAATAAAATAAAGTGTTGGGTCTTGAAAAATTTCCCCTTAAAATCTGCACAGGCAATCTGTCTGCACCTGCATCGAGTGAAAAGTCACCTCCTCGGTGACTCATCGAGAGACGGTAGTCGCCGCTGAATTGTCAGGTGTCTGCTTATTTATTGCTCAAAACTAAAGTGAAAGGAATTGGTGCATTTTCGCCGCCGTGAGACTGCTGCGAGCACAGTACTACATTAGTCCAGTCTTGACAAGACAAGGGAAATTATTCTGGTTTTAGTTACATCGAGGGTAAAAAAATTTTGTACATAAGAATTTCTGGAAAAAGAACTTAAATGAAAAAAGACAGGAAAAGATTTTTGTCACCAATACTTGTCACATTTTATGCTGCATCTACAGGCCTAGATTGAATCTAGATAGTATATATTTTAACTAGATTTAATAGAGCTTCTAGATTAAGATCCAGAAATGTAGAAAAGATCTAGATTCTAGATCTATTTCTAGATTGGATATCTGCAGTAGATCTAGATCTATAGATAGATCCCGCTGGATCAGATATCGCTGGATCCTAGATTTAGAAACTAGATCAGGATCTTTGAATCTAGCTCTACATCTAATATCTAGTTACAATTATCACTGTGACTCCATGTAGTGATGTGATGTACTAAATGGAGTCGCAGTGATAATATAATCAAATAAATTGGAAACTAAATGATTTACTTTCCAATTACAGTCTCATTGCTGAGTATATAATAGATTTACAGTTCTACTCAAATAGCTCTAAAGAATGGTGGGATCCATACATGTATGTGTAAACAAAGGAGAATCTAGAATTCCGTAAGTCGCTGTGCTCGCTGAGGCATAGAATCACTGAATCTTATAGAATGTTTCATTGTTTACTAAAATTAGCCAAAAATATAGAGAGTAGACTCCCTTTGTATTGCTCTATTATGGGAGGGCTTTAAGTTATCAACTTGTCCTTAATTAAATTTTTCTTGACCAGCCTTCATAAAAAAAACAACAACTGAGTTTGATTATCTCGACCCCGCTTTCCCAAGGATACTGAGGAGACGGTCAATCCTCAAGGAGAATTCAAAGGGGAGTTAGATGGCGCAAGTGGCAGAAAATAGGGACTATTATCGGGAAGTATCCACTTCGATCCCACAATAAAACCTAATCTATTTATTTGTAGGATTTCGTAACTTACTGGAGTCAGTTCGTGTTTAATATGACTGGCGCTGAGAATCCCTGTAACCCCACAGTGTCTTTAATGTGGCATAACGTATTATTGTCAGACGTTAGTCTTGAGATCATCATTGCCGAGAAAAAATGTTTCTACACTTGGAGCTCTGGAATGCATTTGCAGTAGCCTACAATAAGAATAAAAGGCAAAGGCCTGTCTATCTATCTCTATCCCCCCTCTCTCTCTCTCTCTCTCTCTCTCTCTCTCTCTCTCTTTCTCTCTCTCTCTAGCTCACAATAATTCGTTATTTAAGGTATTCTATCTGTTCTCTTTATCAGAAATCAAACCCCACCCATTGATCTAGAAGTAAGGGAAAGGGAGAGGTAGAGAGAGAGAGAGAGGTTTAGACAGCAAATATTTCACTTTTTCTGTTGTTTTTTGTTCTTTAGTTGTTTTTTTTCAGGCGGTGATTTCATAACAGCAACTCAGTATATTTTTTCTCACTCATTGATATCTCTTTTTTAAACAGGAGTGTAGGCTTGCTTCAAACAATTAATGTGATTCTGGGATCGGACTGGCGCCCTCCAAAATAAAAGCTTAGTGCTGTATCTCTACCACTTGTTTTAGATAGACCTAAAACCCCATGAGGTTTATAGAATCTTCCTCCTTGTTGAAGGTGTCCTAAGCTCCCACGGAGGATCATAATACGATTATGTGTCCTAGGACTAACAATGTGGGCCTACCAGAGCAGCCGATCACATTTTACTGACATCGACCCAAACAGGTGGAAAAAAAGATAAGATAAGCCTTTATTATCGCATAGGGACATTTTTTGTCATTTGATTAAATATCACATCATGTGTGAGATAAAAAAAAAATAATATGGTAATAAAATAAAATTACCATTTTACATTCACGTGTACATTGTTGAAATTAGGCCTATACACTGCCAGAC
Organism: Elysia chlorotica; assembly: GCA_003991915.1. Lineage (NCBI taxonomy): Eukaryota > Metazoa > Mollusca > Gastropoda > Plakobranchidae > Elysia > Elysia chlorotica. Next base: position 84,290 of record RQTK01001006.1, on the reverse strand, counting down.
ATAATTTATTTTAATTCTTATTAGAAACACATACCTCTTTACGCATATACAAGAATACACATACCTCTACAACCTCAAGTCTTCTAATTAACGCGTTGAGTTGAGTTGGTCCAAAGCCCAGCGTCAGCACTACATAGGTTATATTGTGGACAGCCCCCCTAGACTGACGTCTGACAATTTTGTGTGCCACCACACGCGAAGCAGAGCGGGGATACATGGGACGAAATCGGACGAACAAATGTGCCAACCATGGGACCCGAACCACGGACCTCCCGACCCGGAGAACAACGCTCCACCTCTTAGGCCAGTTCGCACCCATAGATATAACAATTTTGCAGCAATCTGATGAATGCTGGTACAAACGATTTTTTTTATCTGTCAGTTCTGGCCCTATTTTATATTTATCTGGTACTTCTTTGTGATGGTTCATATTCACTATGAAGAGGGTGGTTTATGTTATACATTTAGCTTTATTAATTACTTGTAAAACATAGGCCTACAAGTCTTAGAAAGCGGTCAGTTCACAGCCAATAATTTGGGAAGCTTTTTTTTTTTCTTATTTTGTCCACTTCGTGAGGTGGATATTGATAATAATGATATTAATAATAATAATTATAATAATAATAATAATAATAATAATAATAATAATAATAATAATAATAATAATAATAA